>JBAMIE010234563.1:0-20565 GCA_037177295.1 Kaempferia parviflora
TAATTTATATTACAAAACTTTATTATCCTTTTATAATTTAATTACATTACAACTTGAATTATATTACAACCTAATAAATATAGTCTTAAAAATCACCGATCACCACTGAACTAAACAGGATAAACAATAGAGCCTTCGATAACAAAAGGTATGGGAAAAAAAACTCGGAACAAAATAGGCCCAGTTTTAACAAGGCAAAAGGTTTCAACTATAATTAACAATATTGTAGTGCAGCAATTACTATAAACGGTGTAATTTCAGGCGGTTACAATTTCAAAGTGGGTATGAGTCTTCAACTGTATTAAAACTAATGGTATCTATAAAAAAGGTTGAACGGATAAGATGCTGTTTTGATAATAACTAAAAAAGAATGTTTTTTTTTTTTTGTGACTATTTTAATGAAAAACTGCTCTTCTAATTTTTTACTCATATATTTTTTATATTCTATTTTTTAAATATTTTCATGTACATATATTTGGAAAATATTTTATCATTTATTTGACAAATACATGTTCAATTCATATCTTCATACTTTATGTATATAAAAATATAATATATATTTATAGAATTTTTGTACTTATTTATCTTCAATTCGATCCTCTATCTCCTATTGCTGTGTCATGTCTATTTCGTTCAACAATCGGATGGGCCAGATCATATCTCATGATGTCGTGCATATCACAAGGATATCGTATATATTTCAAGGATGTTACAATTGACCCATCGATAAAAAAATACGGGGATATGACAGCTCAGGCAAGTGATATATATATAATATTTAAAACACCAGTTCAATAATATAAATAATTTTACCTCGAGCTTAAATAGAATTCATGCGAAAGTTCATTCGAATAGTTCTTGATTAAACGTATTCAATGTTTGAATCTCAGTGTGTTCGAGTATATATCTCTTTCATGTCTTGGCCATTTACACTTATGGTTAGTAGTCACCTGTGATTTACGTCCTCCGTGCTAGTTCTGCGACGGATTAGCGGGGGCGCTGGGACGAACGATTCACCTTTTTACCACGTGATTAAACATATTAAAACTATAATATAAAATAATTTAAATTCGAATTCAGCTCAAATTATTTTAATTTTAATTTGAGTACATCTAAAATTTTATTTAATTAATCGGGTCGATTAATTTTTTATCACTAGTTCGATTATTTTATCAAAATACTGATGATTTAGGCTAATTTCCGAATATTCATACTCTTGTTACCCTCCTGGAACTCGCTATAAATTTCCGTAACCTAGCCCAAATCCTGTCTCTTTGCTCTTCGTCGTCTCTGCCTGGAACACAAAGCTTTAGAGATGTTGCAGAACAAATCGTTTGCGAAGAAAACGAAGCAAGGCCGCGTGATCAAGGTTCCCTTTCCTTCCCCAAGCCCTAGTACCACTCCTCTTCCTCGTCTCCGTTTTTCTTAGGTTTCCGTTGCTCAGGTGGTGAGGGAACACTACTTGAGGGATGATATCTACTGCGGGGCCGCGTTCTGCAAGGTCTGCGACACCTCCAAAGCGCGCCTCAGCGACTCGGCGTCCACCACCATCTTGATAGTGGACACTAATGTCGTTCTGAATCAGGTTTCCTTCCATGTCCTCCTCTGCGTTGTACGCTCCGCCGTGGCCTCACCTTGTTGACTTTGGAGCAATTTTGCAGATTGATTTACTGGAGAACCCGAAGATAGATGGTGTGGTGGTGCTGTCGGTGGTGTTGGAGGAGGTGCGGCATAAAGACCTTTCTGTGTATAATAGGGTGAAGGCTCTTTGCACTAATCCTCTGAGGAATTTCTTTCTGTTCTCTAACGAGCATCACAGGTAGTCTTTTTTGCTTTATTAGTGTTATTTCTCCTAACTTTTCTGCGTTATTTTTTTTTCTCTCTTGCTCAAGATAAAAAATTAGCTGCCTTTTTAATATTTTCTTTCCTCGGTTACTATGCTTGGAATTTGGAAACGGAGTCGTATGCTTTAAGCTAATCTGCGTGTTTCACTCATTTGGGTTTCCACGTTTTGGCCTCTCATCCTTCTTCTGTCTATGACAATTTCCCCCCTATTGCATTGTGCTTATAAATATTTGAAGTCACGTGATTTACTGCAGTTCCTCCTTTTCTATATCTTTAAACTCGTTTTTTGATTTATGAAATGAGACAGGGACACTTATGTGAAAGACATGGTTGGAGAAAGCCCCAATGATCGTAATGATAGAGGTATTGCATCCGCATGTTTATTTCTAGAATTTTTTTTTGGTTAGTTATATTTTTTCAATGCAGAACAGAACCGTAATTGGTTTTCTTTGAACTACTTTATCTTTGTAGATGATCCCCACCTTACATCTCATACGAATGATTATTTTTGAGATTTTACTTCAATTGCTGTCATTTGAGAACTAAGTTTCATCCACTTGTACCTTCATATGGCATTCTTGATTCTTACATATCATGTAACATGCTCAGCTTATTCTATATTAAAATGTATTGATGTAGAACAACATAAAATTTAGTGTTTTTGACTTCTAGCAGAGAGGTAAGAAAAGGAACAAAGTAAAGTAAATGTCAAATAAATACGGAGAAAGGCAATTTCCTTTAGACAGAGAGGGAGTGAACTAGGGAATTTGGCATATCAAGTTGAGTTGAAGATTCTACATTAGTTTTTAACTATCACATGATGGAAGGGATTTCAGAACTGAAAAGATCCATCTTCTTGCTTTTTTACCTTCGTGTGCTGTTTGGCTGCACTAGTCTATCATCTTTGAGATGCTCAATTTAGTTATTTTTGTAGCACAGGGCTTTAAGAATTTTTTCATATGTTGGTAGAAAAAAGTAATGGTAGATAAACAAAAGTATTGTTTCAAGCCTAGATGAAAAGGTTGAAGGTTGCATCATTTAGATGCCTAAACTCTTATGTGAATGGATTTAGCTAGTTCATCACTTGGAATTGCCACGTTGGCCTTCACCACTTAAGAAACATGATATGCAAAGGGTGTCTAGAAGGTTTTTCAAAAGCAATCTAGTATATTAGCACCCTGAGATGTCTCAAAATATTTGAGGACTTTCACATTATGTCAACAAATGTGGGGCAAAAAGTTGGTTTGTGATTATATGATTTGGTTAGCAACTTGGAATGTCAGAACACTTTAGGGTAAACAACTAGAAAAGGTAAATGTGATGATTAGAACAAGTAGCATAATATTTAAAAATGAGTCGATAAAAGGCTAGAGAAATAGGTGATACAATTTTGAAGGTTTTAAAATTTGATTTATTAGAAAAGTTAAAAGAGAACGAATGGAGCAGGTATTATGTTAGATACGGAGTATAAGAGATCCCCTGCTCCATTCTGACAAAAGAGCAAGAATGGAGTTCTTATATCCATCAATCCTCTAAACCATTGAAAAGGCTAGAATGGATTAGGTTTATTAGAAAGGTCTCCATTGAGCTTCAACTATCCTTTAAACCTCTACTTTAATAGATTCAACCTCGTGAATTATAATATGTATTTGTTACCTTGGGGTATAAGTCATATAACCATACTATCAACTTATTTCCTCCCATTTTATCACCTTATTCCTTCCAAATAATTCATCTTTCTTATCCATAAAGTACGGAGGGTGGTAGCATAGTGGTATCTGGCTTTCTTTTTAGGTTAAGGGACTAATAATCACACGATTTTAGAAACTGCATTTCATTTTGATGACTAATTCTTTATCCTATTAATCTATGTTGCTCTGACTCACCTTTCACTCCCTCTCGTACCCATGTTGACATCGACACAAGTCCAATGGGTTGACCTCTTGACAACAACTCGCATTGCTCATTGAAGGAAGGGCCTTGACTAGTAAATCTTTGGGTTTCACAACTAGATCATGTTGCACAGGGTGTCATAGGCGGCACCATGTAACGAAACTTGTGTAGTGAGTAGCATCATTTGACGATGATGGTTTTGCATTAAGCGGAAGAGGAAAAGGGGATCGCAATATCTGGTGTTTGGCGTCGGGAATTAAGATTATAATGTCTTTAAAAACTTATTAGATAGCATATAATATAACTAATAACATAATATATTGTGGAGATTATATAACATATAACTCATATAATATACCTTTATATTATATTTTTAACTAATAATTTAATAACACTAATATAACTTAAATTAGGATATATACCTTATACATTTTATAACATATCTATGTAGCTGTATCCTAACGTTACATTTTTTATGAGTTTTTGTATCACTAGTTTGAAAAGGTCTTATATCTCACACTTGGATCTATAACTATATGAGATACTTATATCCAAATCCAAGTAACATAAGTTTTTAATGATATTCACCAATATCTTTTTATTGCATAATAGATTTAGTATTTTTAAAAGTCTTACCTAATATGAACATGTGGGTTCATGAAAAAGTACAAATAAAAATATTAATATTTGAGAACAATTATTTGGATCTCCAATAGATTGAGTGAAAGTGTCAAAGATTATTAATAAGACAAATATGACGGGCAAAAGTGTTGGATAGTTTAGAGTGGAAAGGATTTCAGGATAGAGGAAGAGCAAACACAATTGAATTAAATAATAATTTAATTACTTCAAATTTCCAGTGATATATTGCCTTTCATAGAGTTAAATAGAGAAGCCCCGGTGGCAATGATGCAACGACAACTATCTAAGGATAGAGTTCTAGCTAGGATGAATTTCCCTTAACGGGCAGTTGACCTAATAAAGTTGGGCTGATGAGCCTCCAGCTGTGAGCGCTTCTCGACGGGTGGCCGGTAGGAAATTTTCGTAGGGCCGGGTCGGTCACCTCTAGGATTAGTCGCCGTAAATTGGATACCTCATGCCAACTATTTTTTTTTTTAAATAGAGAAATAAGATCGAATTAGTGATTTAGTAGATTCTAAATATTAGATAACACCACTAATTATGAATGTATATGAATAAGATCAATGGTAAATAATAAATGCTACATAAACAATAAACATATATTATAATAAATAATGGAATCAAAATGTATTCTAATATTATAAAAAAATTTATTTATTTTTGTAAAATTGAATACACTTTTAATTTTAATTGATAAAAGTAATTTTAATTTTTTTTTTCACATTGTAAGGCTTAGTTGGGACCTAATCACATCAAACACTGAAATTAGGTTTATAGGACTTCTCTTAATCAATGGTACACATAATAGACTTTGAGAGAGATAGATAGATGAGAGGCTTGGTCTAAGCCATTACATTTTTGTGAGCAATAGATAGAACTATCAATTTTTTCCTATCTTGTGCATGTTACCATAATTCAAGCATGGATCAACAAACGTTTGCTAATTTTGAGTATTCTGAATTGATGTAATTTTAGCCAAATCATGGTTTGAAATCTTGTCCGGTGTCAAGCGATAAGATTGAAATGAATTATTCAGTCAACTTATTGAAACTCATTACTACGAGCTAATTTATTATGTATCATTGTGTCAATTATGTTAATGGATATCGTTCCATATTGACATTCTACAAATGGTAAAATTATTTCAATTTTAGCTTGTTTGTACAATATAATCTTAAAATCACATCATCCCAAATGAGAAACGAATTCTGAAGTTAGAAATATAGTTGTGGTCTTTTTTTTTTTTTTTTCTTTTTCATCTCATTCTCCACTGACACTATATGTCATAATACCAACACGGTACCAAACCACTATTGTTTTAGTCAAAGTCTAAAACTATAGCACAACTCAAGATTTTAAATTTGAGCCAAATTACAACTTATCCATTTTGCTCTCTATTTTTCAAATTTCAATTGTTTTCAATCCATTTCTTTTCTAGTGGAATCTAAACCATTTTTAAGCAGTGTTTTTGAATTTTGTGCTTTTGAATTTTGTGCTTTTTATCATCTTAACATCTATGGTTTGTGTAAAGCTTTAACAGCTATGGTTTGTCTTCAATCACACATTTTATTGATGATTCAATGCTCGAGCAATTTAATTGTTAATATTTTACCCTGCAATACTCTCTAATATCCCTAGCTTGTTTACTTTTTATGTTTTCAAGGTCATCTTCAGACCTTATTTTCTGCCCTCATTGTGCAATAATTGAAGACCAGACATTGTCTTTTATCATTCATCTCATTAATCTATCTTCTTATATGACACCATTAACCATTTTCAATGGTTCTCAGATTTTTGCACCCCACATTCTGGTATACCATTCTTCTATTCGGACAACTTAGGGAAATGATGTAGAAATAAAATGCTCTTGTAGCAACTTACTATTTGTAAATGATCCCTACTATGCTTGTCTTAATGAGAGTGATTTATTCAATGAAATCCCGACCTAAGATCTTCATCATTCCAAATGCACTTGGCTTATATGCTCTCTTCTTTGTCTTTTTGTATAGGCATTTAAGTCATTTTGATTTTCATCACCTAAATTGTCCAAGCTTTGATTTTATTTATTGCACTAATTATTCCTGTGTCTTGAAGTTAGAAATGCATTTATAAACATGCACATTGTTTAAGAGCAATTTTCTATGTAGTTTAATCTTGCTACTAATGCTATGATTACCTTATTTTTTCACTTTAGCAATTCGAGTTGCTGCTCGTTGGTATCAAAGTCATTTAGGTGAAAGCACACAAATTTTACTAATTACCAATGATAGAGAAAATAAGAGAAGGGCCACTGAGGAGGGTATTTCTGCTGAAACAGGTAATCCTTCTTACAAGCTATCTGCAAGTAAATTATGTTAAGCTAAAGATTTGGTTTCTCAGTGAGCTTTCTTGTTCCAGTTGAATCATATGTTAAATCTCTTGGGAAACCTGATCTACTTGACCTGGTTGTTCTTTCATCTTCTGTGGATGTTCCTATGGAAGATGTTGAAGATCATAGGCCATCAAAGAAAAAAATTATCTACAGTGAGGTATTCTTCTTCAACAATTTTTCATAAAAGTCTGCAATATTTCTTAGTTTCTTCGTTAATAACTGTTATATCTATTTACGTCTTCATGCAGCATAAACCCATGTCAGAAGTAACTTCTGGACTGCTACATGGAATTTACCATCAAGGAAAGCTTCGTGTGAACCGCTATAACCCTTTTGAGGCTTACGTTGGAAGTGAGAGTATTAGTGAGGAAATAGTCATTTGTGGACGAGCTAACATGAATAGGGCTTTTCATGGAGATATAGTTGCAGTCGAGCTATTGCCTCATGATCAATGGCGTGATGGGAAGTCCTTGATTATTGATGATGATGGTATGCTTTTTCTATATTGTTAAAAACACATATGCATTGGCTGATGAGTTATTATAATATTTCTTTAAGACGATGATGAGGAAGAAGTTCATTTGGTGCCTAATAGTGCCGATGACGTGCCAAGGTTTGAAAATCCAGTTCAGCCTACTAGTGGATCTGCACCTCCTGTATCAAGTCATCCGCCAGGGCGAGTTGTTGGAATTATAAAGCGGAATTGGCACTCGTGAGTCTGAATCATATTTTCTTTAGTCTTTTTTCTTTCTTGAAAGATATACTAATAGTAACCTTTTGGGCAGAACTAGCTAATTATAACTTCTATTTTAAAGATTTATGTTTAATTTTCCATCAGAAACCTGATGACTTCTTTTGAACATTGTATCTAGAAATAAAGGGAAGCAAATTGCTTAGCTTATAGTATCTATCTTTACTTTTGGCTTATTGTGTCTAGATGAAAACGATCATTTATGGGGGTTGTATACACTAGAAGATTAATTGATGTGCATGTATACACACACACAATTGATGCTTCAATTAGAATGCTCTCTCATCACATCAAGGTTGTTTTGTTCTGGAAACAACTTTTGTCCATTCATATTTATTACAGAAAAATCAAGATATCCTAAGACAAATGGTTACAATTTACTTGTAGCAAATGGAGGCGGAGGCAGTCACTATCCTCGAAATGTGTTTTTTAGTGAGCAAAATCTTGGGATACAATTTAGATGTGGTGGTAAAGTCGATCTAACCTAGACACCTTGGTTTTAGCAATCAACATTGTGGGACACTATTTGGATGCAACGACAAAGGCATTCAGTGGAGGGGATTAACATCTTTGATGTGCAAGAGGTGATTGTTCATAATGAAGATGCAGAGAAGATGTGATCTGCATGTAATTTCATAGTCCAGGGAATTTTTTTTTTTTTTTTTTTTGCCTTTTGCCACATTTAACTCAAAGGGCATAAGAGAGATAGTGCATCAAGCTATTTGCAAGAAGCCAACATTATCCTTATGGTGGACTTTGCTTTATTGACCACACTAATTAGTTTGTGGTAGTCGAGGCAAACTTCTTATTGCACTGTGGGAATTTTCCTCCCATGTGAATCGTGCCTTTTAGTGAAGAATAGTTTTGTTTCCAGCAAAAGCAACCTTAGTTGTGTTTTTAGAAGAACTACTTTTGGTGCCATAATGGAGTTGGGTTCAATAGATAGACTACCGTGAGGGTGAAAAAAAAGACTACTCACATTCATTCAGCAGAATGATATGTAAATTTTCTTTCTCCGTATCTCAATTTAACCTAAAAGATTCAGGGATGACTCGGTAGACATATCATTAATTGTCATGTCTACCTTCTATTCTTGAACAATTCAGTAGAGGACACTACCTAGGAAGATGTGATGCTTCTTGTGCACAAGACACCTTAAAGTTTTTTGAGTTGAGATCAGTTTGTGAGTTGGAAGGCTTATTTTCAGCGCTCTGCTTGGTTTTGAGGCTTGGCAAAGGAAGAGTCTTTTGTGTGGTCTGAGGCTGTGATCTTGATCGAGATTGCACAATGGAAAGAGAGGAGGGACCAAACGAGATACTTACCTATGACTTCGATACCATGTAATGGAAAAAATCAAGTTAGATACCCTAATCCTAAATGGGTGGCTTTGCTACCATGTTTAGGTCCAAGAAACCCAATCCATTCCTCGCTATTATAGCTAGTCCCTTACTACATCTATCGATGTTGTCCCTGAGGAGAAAGGGGGAATGTTAATGAGGGTAGAAAATGAGAAGGAGATTATTTAGTCCCTCATCTTCAAATGAGGATTATCAAACCAAGAAATCTATCACCTTAGTGAATAAGAATTTTAGGTTGAATTGGGCTTCATGTTGGGCATTTAACGATACAATATCACTTTATATAAGAAGTTTTATGATGGGAGCCAAAAGATACGAATATATCTTTGGCTTATATTTGAGTATCTCTTACTAAAAATTAGCATCATATACTGGTGCATTTCATAACAATAGTCACTGGTTAACAAGTCATGTTTAGCCTGATACCATAGCAGAGATTCTATGTTTAAATCTTTCAAGTGGAAGTAACACATTCCCAGTTATTCCATGCTTACTGCTTAGGCCAGTTCAGTTCAGTACAGTTTGTCCATTCACACGAGGGTAGTGTCAATGATATGATATATATTGATATCTTAAGTCTATTTTTGATATAAATCGTTAACCAATCAAATTTTCTATGCACTATACTTATTCATTTTGTGATTTAACTTCTTCTTATGTTCCTTATTAAACTTTGATTTTGTAATTTTTTGGACAAGTATAGGTTTCCCTATTTTTGTACCCTGTATGAATCTCACATTTTGATGATACCAAAGTGAAGTGAAGGCAAATTTAGTCTGCAGCATTCTCGATAGAGTCGTAATTGTTTATAACATTTTAGTAAATACAAAACTGTGTATCATTGCCCTTTTTCTAGAGATAGCTTTTTTTGCCATAGAAAGAACAATTTTGGTTGCTTGCACTTTATGTTGACATTGCCTCTTGATTATTATTGTGCAGATATTGTGGGTCTTTAGAACCAATGCCCATGCCCGCGGGTAATGCTGGTGTGGCCCATGCTTTATTTGCCTCCAAGGACCGGAGAATTCCTAAAATTCGAATTCAAACTCGGCAACTTGGAAACCTTCTAGATAAAAGAATTATTGTTGCTGTGGATTTGTGGGATTGTTTGTCTCGCTATCCATCAGGGCATTATGTACGTACCATTGGGCAGATTGGGGATAGAGACACTGAAACTGAGGCAAGTAATCGTATAGTAGGGTGCTTTTCTATCTATTTAAAATTTATTCCTGTGGGTGATTCTTAAAATGCGAGAATACATACAATACACTTGGATAATTATATCTCTATTCCTAAATTAGGTTTTGTTGATTGAGAATGACATTAATTCAAGGCCCTTTTCATCACAAGTTCTTGCTTGCTTGCCTCCATTACCATGGTCTCTGTCATTAGAAGATTTGGCTAATTCCAATCGAGAGGACTTGCGACATTTGAGAGTTTTCAGTGTTGACCCTCCTGGTATGTTGTCATCATCAATCTTGGTCTGCTGCTATATTGGTGATCACATTTCTTTGTTTGTCTCAGGTTGCAAGGATATTGATGATGCATTACATTGCAAACCACTTGGGAATGGAAACTTTGAAGTGGGAGTTCGTATCCTTTATCTGGTTATAAATAAAGTGAAATTTGCTTTTGTGAAAAATAACTTGCCTTGATTTGACTATTACTGTCTTTTTCAGCATCCTCGCCGCTTCAATTTTTATTGAGATACTTAGTGTTTCTTTAATTTGCTTGGTTTTTGTTATGCTATGAATCTCTTGCAAAACTTTGGCCTTCCTGACTGCTTGAGTAAATTGGATTCATTAAAAAAATAAATTGTATACCCAAACCATTGTGTATGACCTAGGATTCAAGTTTGAATTTATTCAATTGGAACCTGCCTGTATTTAACCAAGTTTGGGATGGATTTATGTAACTGTCATTGAAATGATCTTCTGTACGTTTCAGTACATGCTGTAAATTATTGACCTGTTATTGTAAAGCCTGGTTTTTTAGTATAAGGGATCTATTACCCATTGCAAAGCATGTTTTATGGGTTGGTTTATTTTGATGTTGCAGTTCCTATCATTGATATTGGCATACATGTGCAATTATGTCTCAAAATGACCAGGCTGATTGGTATTTGAATATTTTCTGGTTTCTATCTTGATATCCAAATAAGTACAAGCAAATTAGCAGGTTATTGATCTCTTCCATTACCATAACTCGTTTTCAAAAGGGAAGATTTTCCATACTACATTAAACACGCATGCTTGCAGTTTTATTAATATACTGAATTCGTTTCTCAGTTCTAGCTACCTAATATGACATTGACGTGTGGTCTTTTGAAATCAAGGCCACCGTTGTATGTATCTAGGGAAATTTCTCTGTGACTTTCCTCTAATGAAAGCTAAACTGTCACAAGAGAGTATTGTTTCCCACCATTTTGATGATTTGTGACATCTAATTTCGTGATTCAATGATTGAATCCTAGTCCGAAAGAGTTGTTATCTCTTTTCAGATGTTTCTTTGCTGACCCTTATTTATAATTGAGTTAGGTCATCCGGATTCCTTGAATTTCCCTACTTGAACACAAAGCTGAAACCATTGTAATTGATTTGCCTACCTACTCAGGTTAGAGCTGCTATCATATAGTACCACTGCTCGTGTACAAAACTGAAGCTAACTTTTCAGCAAAACATGCTAACTCTAGTGTTCACAGCTATTAGATAAACTGAGTTCTATTGTGTAAAACAATATACTTTAAGTAAATATTCATTCTGTTTTTATGCTTTACTCTCATTCATTATTCATACTCCCTATGAACAGCTACAAAATCTCAGGAGTTTTCTTTGATGAAATTGCCTTGAGTTTGTGTTTCTTAAGAAAGTTCGTAAGCACTTAGACTGATGAAACAGTGAGTTTGATTAGATAAAACAGGGTGTGAGTTATTTAGAATTCATAAATTTTAGGAAGTGTATGCATCTCTTGTTTGCGTGGCTTGATACTGCACTGTGATCCTTTATCATAACATTACCAGATATTGCTGATGTCACAAATTTTGTTCTTCCTGGCACTCCCCTCGATGAAGAGGCTTCCCAGAGGGGCACATCAGTTTATCTTGTTGAGAGGCGGATCGACATGCTTCCCAAATCTTTGACTGAAGGTTTCTTCTTCCCCCTTTTCAGTTTACTGTCTATTGATATTTACAACTAGCACATATTTCTGGTGTAATTAGGAATGAGTTGACTTGAACTGGTTTCTAAAGTAGGAAAATTAACTGAATTCTCAGTTTCTCACCCTTGTGTGTTGTTTTATGTAGATATTTGTTCTCTACGTTCTGATGTGGAGAGACTGTCTTTCTCTGTCATATGGGTAACTTTGTTTTCATTTTAGCATTTACTTTTTACTACATCTTTTAGATGACTTTAGAAGGATTGGATTATTGGATATCCCTGAAATTCCGAATGCTAAGATTACTAAAATCCATTTTTTGTGCTGAGAAGGAACCACTAAGAGAGCATTATGTGTCCTAATTTTGCTGTTTATAAATCTCCATCTCAATTTTTTTTCATGTACTGAATTTTGTAAGAACAATGGTAATACCAACTAGGAGATGTACTTTCACTATTTGTGAATATGTAAATTAAGATATAGGATATTGAAAAGTTTCTTTGATTTTATTGAATATTGATATGGCTGAAGGAAACATATAGATTCTTTTTTTAGTTGATGGCATGATATGCACGGCTGGTATTTGACAAAGTCAAGGTTGGATCAAATTCCAAATGCCAGATAGTTTAATTTTGTCTCCTTAGTAGGTATTATGAAATGATATGCTGATGACTACAATGTCATGGATGGGTCCTTTCTTTTCAGTTTTGATTTTGGAGCACTATTGGGTAGTACATCTGAACTGTTTGTCAATATTGGATCATTGTTCGAAAACTTGGCTTTGCTATTTTTTTTCTTTAAATTTGTTTTGTGTACTTGAATATTTAATTCTTTATGATATTGAGTAACCTATGCTACAGGATCTTTAATACCTCTTTATGGTAATGAGTTGTGTACTCCATTCATGTTGATCGAGTTGCTTTCTACTTCAATTTATAAAAGTTCCTTTTCCTTCCATGGCAGGAACTAACACCTGATGCAAATATAGTATCAACTAGATACACAAAAAGTGCTATCAAGTCATGTGCTGCATTGTCGTATGTTGAAGCGCAAGCGAGGATGGATGATAGGTTCTCGTTTTTCTTATTTCCGCTAATATATTGATCATTAACCATTAGTATAATTTAATAGACTTACTTGGATCTTCTTTGTTTACTTTTGAGCTTCTTAGTCCTTCTAGCTCATTGTTCAGAATGGGTTCAATAATGATAATTTGTGAAGTAGTCATCCTGATACTTCTGAAGTTTGGCACTTCCAAAACTTTCCACTTTAAATGGAATTGATATTTATATTTAGCTGATAAATGAAGATTTCTGCTGTTAAGGAAGCTACTAGCCATTTCCTATATTTAGTGTTTTGCTTTTTAATAGCAATAGAAATGACGTTCTTAACCTGAAGCACCTAAAATAATAAGCATAGATGATTAAATAAATTGTAAGACCACTGTGGGTTAATTAGTTTTTATTGCCTGTAATAGCATATTGAATTTGCTCTCTAATAATCTTAACTATCTCTTTTCAAAGTTATTGGAACGATTTTACCTTGTTTGATTGATGTCTTCCTTTACTTGCCAAACTTCTTGTGTAACTACTAAGAATAGAATGCTTCTTGCAGCCGGTTGATGGATCCACTAACCACTGATCTGCGAAATTTAAATTCATTAGCAAAGGTTAGCTTGTCTGGTTTAATTATTTACTACTTTAGCCATTAGCTGGCTATTGTTGTATAAATCTTATTCTGAAGACCAATTTGATGGTTTGAGCATAAATATTTTCTGCCTAGATAGATAATGAGACTTCGACGAATTAAAAGAGGGGCTCTTACACTTGCTTCACCTGAAGTCAAATTTCAAATTGACACTGAAACTCACGATCCCCTAGACATAGGTATATGTGGAATTGTTTCTTTTCTTTCATTTCACGGAGCACTTATTTTTGATTTTTTTGTTGTAGGTATGTACCAAATTCGTGAGGCTAATCAGATGATTGAGGAGTTTATGTTGGCTGCAAATATTTCAGTTGCAGAAAAGATCTTGAAACATTTTCCTTTATGCTCTTTATTAAGGTATCCATCATTTATCATATCTAGTTGCTCTTGAATTTATATGTTGTTTTTTTTTTTGGAAATTTTTGCTCACAATTCTTTAATTTATCTGCATGTATATTTTTTTTAATAAATAAAATCTTGTGATTCAATTGTGAGGATAGATGCTTTGTCGCCTTGTTTCTTATGTATCTTTTTTCTTCTTCAGTTCTCTTAGGTAGGATTTGTTCATCAGAATCAAGTAGGTGGTAATAGGAACAAGTAGAAAATGGAATAGCTAGCTATGACACATTCAGTACTTTATTAATTTATCAATCTAAACACAATAATGGACTATTTTTTTTTATAACTTAGAGTGCTTATGGTAATCCTCCAGTCATTTTTAGGGATTTCAGCAACGTAGTTGCTTTCTAATAATTGAGAACATTTTTTCTGGTTATGTTTGATTATCCAGAGTTTTTTTGAGGTTCTCAGAAATATATGGATTGCTTTTCCGCTTTTTGGGATTAGAGGGGCTTGGGGGATTTTAGATGATTTGTCTCTTTTTTTTAATATGAATGTATTGGTGATTCAGTCTAATGCATTGTAATCTATTATATTGTGAACCCAAAATTGTCTTGTGACTTGATTTTGTTAGTTGTATATATATATATATCACGGTTAAAGTAACTTGCTGAGGCAAGCCTATAGATACTCATTCAATGCCTAATTCTTTTTGTTTTTTCTCTTGAAACATTATTCGATAATAGTTGATGTAACCTAATTGGCTATGTGTACAGGCGTCATCCTAGCCCCACCAAGGAGATGCTTGAACCATTATTGCGAACTGCTGCTGCTGTTGGTCTGGATTTGGATGTTTCATCTTCAAAAGCATTAGCTGATTCCCTTGATCGGGCAGTTGTAAGGACACCTCAATTAATCTTGACATTGTGAATTGTGCACCTCTGTGTGTAAGTATTTATGCCATATGTGTGTGCAATTTTCTCATCAAGAGCTTCTGCAGGCTGATGATCCGTATTTCAATAAGCTAATCAGAATTTTGGCAACCCGATGCATGACACAGGTACATTGAAGGCCAAAATTTGTACTAGTTTATGTACAGGTGCAAATGTTGTAACATGAACTTAATCTGTCAAATTTTAGGCCATTTACTTTTCTAGTGGAGATTTGAGCCCATCTGAGTTTTCTCATTATGGTCTAGCAGCACCTATTTATACCCATTTCACTTCACCAATCCGTAGATATGCAGGTCAGTCTCTTGCTTCTTAATTAATCATGTTTACATAAAAAAAATGAAATTCTAGTTAACATGGTAATTAGTCCTTTGGTTCTACTACTCAATCTTCATTTCCACTTCGTGGTTTTTCTCACTATTTATAATTTATCTGGGTCCTTTTCATTGATTCCAATCTATACTGAGGATTTTTAATGTATTTGCAAGTCATGTATGTATCCTGTTTATATTGCCTCTTCCCTAACAATGCAACAACCATCAAAATCGAATCATATATAGATTGTGCAGTCCCTAGATACAGTTGTCTTCAGTTAGGACCAGGTAGACTATGAAACATAGTCTCCATCCAACCAAATCAAATGGAAAATCCCAGATATTTCCTTCCTTGTTCCCTTCTCAAATAGTCCATCATGTAGATGATTAATTTTTATGTTTGTGAAAATGTCATAAATTTTGTGATGGCTATTGCTTTATTCTTTCAATTTGTTCTCTTTCCTAAAGCACATTGACCTCTTCACCCATCTTCTGGTCTTGCACAAGGCTCTTATCATTCCACGTTTTTAGTTTTTCATTCTTTTGGACTTGGAGCTTTCTAATGACTCAAGATCAAGTAGCCTTGGAAAAGCTACAACACTTGCATTTTTATATAGCAAGTGTTTATCAACTTTTATAATGACATTCATATGAAATCCTTCTGCTAGCTAAAGAAAAGATACGAAAGCTTCTAATTATTTTCTTTATTGTTAATGAATTTATCTTTTTTACACTATTTATCAGCTACTATGTCAGTTCTTTCCTTGTTCCTGCTTATCCGAGTCCTTGTGGTAAATGAAAGGCTGTTAAAATTGTAGTTTAAGATTGGATTTGCTCTTCTCTGCAGATGTTATTGTGCATCGGTTGTTGGCTGCTGCACTAGGAATTGCCAAGCTTCCTCCAATTTTCATGGATGGCCCACAGCTTACATCCATTGCTGACAGTAAGACTTAATTTCTAATACTTATGTATTTTGACTAATGATTTATCAAACTTATTTAAATGTCATATTGGTTTTTTTTTTTTTAAATTATGAAGTTCACCAAATTGCCTAATTTTGCATCTCATTCCAAGTGAGGCACAATGTCTTCAAGACCTTTGCTTGACTTTACAAAACTTACAAGCATTGTCGAAGACAAAACTACTCTTGTTGTTCTATGCCTGGCAATCCATGGTTGGCCATTAACTCAGATAACATCAACTGTCTTTTCTACCAACTTTTGTGGTTGACTTTGCTCAATTAACTAATGCAAATCTTACATATGTAAGTTTGACATATGTGAGGCCTATCATGCACCTGTTTTACAACCACTTTTATTGAAATTCAATGTGCTTCAATTCATTCACTTGATTTGCTTATTAGAGAAATGAAGCTCAGTAGAGAGTTACAAAGATTCAATATTAAACTTGGATAGGTGTGCCTTTTGATTCTTGTTCTTTACATATAATGCTATAAGTGAGCTTTAAAGTGTAAAAGATTTAAACAATCAAACAAGATCAAATTGAGAGTGTGATAGCATCTAAACGAATTAAGCTCAAGCCAAGCTTAAATCAAACTCAAGCTCTTAAAAAAGAAACCAAGCTTGAATAACCAGCACACATGTAGGTACACAAACACATGCTTGCACATGCTCCTGTGCATACAATTGCACATGCAAGCGTGCATGCACGTATATGCAATGTGCAAACAAAAAAGTCTCTACAATCATCCTTTACATAAATCCTAGTCACAACACCCAAAAGAAAGTTAAAAAAAACATACAATCCATATGATATTCAATATTCGATCACAACTAAATGTGTTTAGAGATTAAATGTCATCTTGATCATAATAAATTAATAAGAAAGAAAAAGACCAATATCAATACAAAAGAATCTGATTGTAAATACCTAGTATTCAAGGTTTGAAGTGTAATTTTATATTGATGGATGTTAAATGTTGGTGCTATAACAATATATTAATTGTCAATAGCTTAACTTATCAATACAAAATTTTAATTAATTTAAAATCCTTATTTCTCCTCCCCTGAGTGCACCTGACCCGGCAAATCCCCCAGCCAATTTCTCTTATTTGCAATATAAATTTTGCGACTCATGGCAAATTTCTACCTTGAAATTTCCCAGCTTGAGTGCCTCCTCCCTCTTTTGTGCTTGCATCTCTTCTCTGATACGAACTCACACCATAGGTTTCAAAGGCCAACCCCATCCGTGCTGATGGATGCAAATTAACATCTTCTTTTCCTCATGGTTCCTTCTTTCTCTTGTTCAACAAATTGTTGATATTCCTTATTATTCACATGACTACATCCATATTTTGTGAGACCTCAATAATTTCTGATTTTTTTTGTATGATCCTCAAGAACTTATCTATATGAGCGAAGATTGGATGAACTCTTGCTGATCCCGGTCCCAAGTTGGTTGATTTGTGTTGGTATACACCAATAGTTACAATTATGATCATGATAACTAACATTGCATGCACATAGCCTTTAATTTAGTATCTTATGAGCACAAAAGACAGAGTTTTCGACTTTTTTAGAGAATTTTAATCAAATGAGATTATCGCATCATTTGCCAGCTCTAATCTTGTCAACATTATGATTATTAGTAGATTTGCTAATCAATTTGTTTACAACCCTAGGATTCATTATATGTTTTAGTTTCATAATATCTTTGAGCCAATTTAAGGGGAGTGTCATGTTGAAGGGCTTAATGTAATTAGTAAATATTACATATTTAAGTGTAATTCTACACTGATGAATAATAAATATAAGAAATCTTCGATTGGACTCCTTAACTTTTCCCCCATTACTCAACAATAAGTTCCTTGTTATGAGATATTAACTTAGGTCATATAACTTTCAATTATTGCAGCTTGGTTATGTCTAGACTTCTTGGTTGTTGTGATGAAATTTTTTGAATGAGGGGAGCCCCTTCGACTTGTGGCAAAGCTCCTAAATGTTGATGTGAATTTCTTAGGTGATTGGATAGTGGGTAGTAGTGAGTTGATGGGTGGTGAACTTGTGAGAAAAATATAGGAAGCCTTTTGCAGGTTTTAGTAAGTCCTCGTGTGAGCAATGACTGAGGTCATATAACTTTTAATTAGATCAAATAAAATTGTTGTTCTACCAATCTTAGCAGGCTAGATCACCTGATTCAGGCCTCTCTTCAATCTCACTAGTAACAAAGCAAGACCTTACCTGTAAGATGATGTGGCTCAAAGATAATTTCAACAATATTTGCTGTGCCATATATTGGCAAGTGTAACAGTGTAATAGAGGTACTTCTAGGGTTCTAGGCATGGTTTGAAATCTTATATCGTGCTGGGTGAAACAGCCAAAATGTATCATTCGGGTAAATAAATCACTGAAACTCGATATCACTCGGCACTAAGGTTCAAGATCTTGGATCGTCTTGTAGTTTCAGTCTTTGACAGGAAAGAAACTGTTTTGGTGTTGTGCCGACAGTCCAATGCATGGTGCCGGTGACAAATTGGAGGTTGAAGGAAGGAGACTGAATAAAGGAAGGAATATTATCAAGTTTTGGTAATTTATCAAAAGATATATTTTGACCATTTCACTCAGCATGGTACAAGATTTAAAACCATGCTCAGTACAAATAATGTTTCTTTCTTATGCTCCATTTCTTTCCTTTTTCAACTCAAATCAATTTTTGGCACCATGCATCGAAACATCGGCGCAATACCGAAACAATATCGTTCCAGTCAAAAACCGAAACTTTTGCATGACTTGAGATTTCGAACCTTAGTTCTAGGTATTTTTCAATCCTAGGATGTTTAAGATCCCAAGTACATCTTACAGATTATGTCACCTTGTGTACAAACCTTTTATTCTTTTTGACTTGTAATTTTATATCTTACAGATTTGAATGTTCGACATCGAAATGCTCAGATGGCCAGCCGAGCATCAGTTGAACTTCACACAATTATATTCTTCAGGAATCGGTAAAGTTTTATATCTGAATCTTTATATCATTTTCTTTTAAATTTTTTATATTTTCTAGTTTTCACCATTTATTTTGCAGGCCAACGGACACTGAGGCTAGGATATTGAAGATCAAATCAAATGGTTTTATAGTTTTTGTTCCCAAGTATGTTCCATTAATATTTTGGCTATTATTATCCTTTCATCTTGTTGATATCAAGTGTCATTATTTATCTTGACCAAAAGACGCACCAATACATATGCTATATGTTATAATATTTCTAGTATTATTATCCTTTCATCTTTTGATATCAAGTGCCATTACATATTTAACCAAAAAAGGCACCATCCATATGCCTCATATACAGGACAATAATTTTTGCATTTGTTCTTGTATAGGCCATTAGGCATTTATATTTGCCCGTAAGGTCCATTTCTTCAAAAAAGAACATATTTATGTAAAATATTTTATGAGATGTTTTCCCTTGTTTGTCTCTGTACAATTAAAATATTTCCCTTCCATTCCTTGCTTGTCTGCTTGCACCACCAGCAATGGCTTGCCCATGAAGTTGCTGCATGTTGATCCTCACTACTGCAATCATTTGTAATGGCATGAATTGCTCATGCCCCACATTGTGTCAATCCCTAATCACCTAGGTGTTGTGCTCAACCTCGAGCTCCTGTGCATGCCACTTCACAATGTAACTACTGAAGCCAAGAGGAGGTAGGCAGGGGGTGGATTGGCTTGAGGGGGTGCTCATTTGAGTAGAGGGTGGCTAGGGTGAGCTAAGGGGTCAATATTGATGGAGGCTGAGGCATGGAGATTTGACTCATTAAGGGATGAAGTAGCCAATGGCTGGTGAGTCCCCGGATGTTGCAGCTATGGGGGTGGAGGGGATGGGTTCGTGATAGATTGGGGCGGTTTGCATAGAAAGAGGAGTGGACAGGTGGGTAGGATGGTGTTACCCTGGAAAGCCCCATTTTTCATTTAGCAACATGCTATGTTCAGTTGATTGCACTTTCACCTTGTGCCAAAGACTGCAATATGAGGAAAAGGTATTCTAGGAAACCATAATATTTGAAACAAATGGCCAGTAGTATAAAGTGTCCTATTTTAACTTAAAAACTAATATTGTTTAATTATATTGATATTTTTCCCCCTATTTATATATTTTGATTGAACATTGCATGACTGCATATGCTTTCACATCCACAATACTTCAAATATGTTGGCTTATGACCCCCATGCAACGTCCATGGTTTTCAATAGCAAGGAGTGGATGGATAATGCATATGGT
>JBAMIE010234657.1:0-34369 GCA_037177295.1 Kaempferia parviflora
TAAAAAAGAAAACCTTTATTATTATTATTATTATTATTATTATTATTATTATTATTAAAAGCATATTCATTGTATAGTTAAAACCCCCATTTTATAAAAAAAAAAATATTTTTATTTTAGTTCTATTTTATAGAAATTCCTATATATAACACCCGACTTCTTTTACGCTCCTGTACGCGATGGCGGATGTGGCAAATTTGTATCGACATTTTTTTAATTAATATTTTCTATGCCTCGTCAATTGTGTTTCCTTTTTTATTTTCTAAATCTAACTTTTTTATTTTCTCTGCCTTCTCGACGTCCTTCTTGCCTCTTCCTCGCCTCATCTTTCCCTGCTCGCCGTAGTCGGTTCCTCACCTTAGGTTTCCTCTCAACGTCATCTTTCAAGGTTGCTACCGTCGTCTTGCGTCCTTCAAGGCTGACCTGTTGCCGCGACACGGTCCCTGCCGTCGACCCATCGCTGCAACGCCGTGCCTGCAATCGTCCCTCTCCGTAAGATCCTCTCCCTATTTTTGCTATTTGCATTTTAAGTCTCCCTTCTCGCCTCGCTGTTCCTGGGGACCCGCCGTCTATGAATGAGTTTTAAGTCTCCTAAAAATGTGGTTCTATCCTTTTTTATGTTTATTGGTGTTGAGTTTTTAATGATGATTGTTGCAGTGTAGATTATTTATTGAAGAGGTATAATTTCATAGAGGGCTAATAAGATGACAGCATCCTTCATTAATAGTTGGACATGCGATGCTGGACATGCGATGCTGATTATATTGTGTATCATACAATAATTATTTTTTACATTTTTTTCTAAATAATGTTTGATTGAATCAGCAGCACAACAGACTTTCTAAATAGCTTTGCCCATTAAATATAGTGAAGTTGAATTAGATTATATTGTGCAAAATGTCAATAAACATTAAACAATGAGTGTTCTAAATAGCTTTGTTGGAGTTCCCATTAAACAAATAGTTTTTGTTACACAACTAAAAATTAAAAAATATAGGTTTGCTAGAGTTCCCATCTACCCTTTATTTTTTCCAGTTCATGTCACAACAGATGTTTCAAAGGAAATCAAATTCTCCTACTAACTATCAATCAATTATTTATGCAATTCTTCTAAAGTTGACATTTCTCATATTCACATAGTAAATTTATTAGTTTAATGGATAATATGGATGCACTCGGCTGTTGAAACATCGATGGAGACACTATTTTTCAAAATAATGTTATGTACGTTTCATGCTAAATAATGACACCCCTCTTGATCATGCCTAGAGCTGGTAGAAAGTGAGGTGCTGAGCATCTAAAATTTTAATGGGCACAGGAATATAAAGCTAAGAATTGCATTCGTTGAAGTGTCCTAGATTTATTGCTTATTTGCAAAGATATAATGCATCCATTCTGCTTCCCATTGTTTATGGATATCATTACTGTGGTAAAAGTTTTGCCATTGTGAGCTGATTTGATTTGTTGATGTTGAATCTACACATATACTAGAATCTTCATGATTTATAATTTTCTCTCTTTTATTTGTTTCTTTGATGGTAAATGTAAACAATTCTCTTTGGCTATGATAACCACATGATAATACTATGATGTTAGATTACTAACCAATTTTTAACTATTCTACCAAATGATACACTTGGAATATGGTACTTATTAAACCTTCACAATCCAGCGTATATTTGATTTAGAATTTTTTGTGTGGCTATATGGTGATATGCAGAGATTCACTTCATCTAATTCTTAAATTCCCCAGCAATGGAAGAAAATGATCAGTTATACATTCCCCAAGTTGCAGATGATCGAAAGCCAAAATATGGGATGGAATTCTCATCAATAGAGGAGGCATTTTTATTCTATAACCAATATGCTCGAGAATCTGGATTTAGTGCAAGGATCAATAGTAGTAAGAAAAATAAGATGACAAATGAAGTTGTTTGGAAAACATTTGTATGCTTTAAAGAAGGGCATACAAATGATCAACGAAATAAACAAGCAAAAGGTGATCAACGGACAAGGGAAAGAGCACGTGGCGAAGTTAGAACTGGTTGTAAGTCAAAGATGTCACTTGTCAAGAAACAAACTGGACCTAATTGGGTTGTCGCAAACTTCATTGAAGGTCATAATCATCCACTCTCGACTCCTTCTAAGGTGCATTTGCTACGGTCACATCGTAATATTTCGACAGCAAAGAAAGCATTGACTCAACAGTTTTCAGAGGCTAATGTGCCAACTTGTCAACAAATGCGATTATTAGAGATAGAGTATGGAGGGCCTGAGCGGGTAGGTTGCACAGAAAGAGATATTAGAAACTTTGAGAAAGAGCTAAGGGATCAACAAAAGGGTATTGATGCTGAAACACTAATCGAGTTATTTGCATCTGAAAAAGAGAAGAATTCATCTTTTTTCTTTGATTATGAGACTGATTCAGATAACAGATTTAGCAGGTGTTTTTGGGCAGATCATGTATCAAGGACGGCATACAATGTATTTGGTGATGTGGTTGTATTTGATACAACATACAACACCAATAAATATGGGTTGATTTTTGCACCATTTGTAGGAGTAAATCATCATCATCAAACTATTGTTTTTGGTTGCGGCTTTATAAGTGATGAGAAAACTGAGTCTTTTGTTTGGCTGCTCAACAAGTTCATAAAAGCTATGCCTAAAGGTGCACCAAACGTGATCATCACTGATCAAGATCCTGCTATGACAAAAGCCATTGCCCAAGTTTTCCCTCAGACAGTGCATCGATATTGTTTATGGCATATATTGAAAAAATTTCCAGATAAATTACACTCTTCGACTTTTCGTGACTATTATCAAAGCATAAAGAATGTCATTGGAAATTCTACCACACCTGATGAATTTGAGAATTCATGGAACGAGGTTATCAAGTGTGCTAACTTAGAGAAAAATGATTGGTTATCTTCGATGTATGAATTGCGACATAAGTGGGTGCCAGCATATTTTAGTCATATATTTTGTGCTGGAATGTCAAGTAGTCAGAGATCTGAAGGTTCACATGCATTTTTCAAAAGGTATATTTCAAATAAAAACTCATTGATGGATTTTATCACCCGTTTCAATAGGGCATTGAGACACCAAAGACACAATGAGTTAGTTGCTGACCATATTGATATGAATGAGCATCCCAGAATTAAGACAAATTGGCCAATGGAAACTCAAATGGTTAAGCTTTACACAAAAAGGAAATGGATGGAGTTTCAAAGTGAAATAAGTGAGATCCATGGTTATTATGTGCAACAAGCATCTGTGGGAGTTGACTCAGTGGTTTATCATGTAATGAATTTTCAAAGAAGTTCTTCCTCCAAACCACGGGTGCTCACGCATGACAAGCAGAGGGACAACATATCCTGTAGCTGTAGGAAATTTGAGTTCGATGGCATTCCATGTAGGCATATGTTAGCTTTTTTTCGTATCAACCAAGTGTTTCATTTGCCTGATAAGTATATACTCAAACGATGGACACAAGATGCAAAGGTTGGAGCAATACATGCTTTGGGGGAGCAAAACTCTATCGATGATCCAGAAAGGCTTTTGATGTCAAGACACTCAAGGTTATCCAATAAAGCTTCAGTATTAATTGATGATGCATCTTTAACTGATGAGGGGACAAACTTCTTGAACGAACAATTCGATTGTATCTACAGCAAAATTCAAGAGATGAACATTAGTTATAAAACATATGACAATAGAGGTAAAAGGAAGAAATCCATGGATGAGTCCCCTAATATTATTGATCCTTCTTTAGTAAGAACAAAGGGATGTGGGAAAAGATTGAAATCATCAAAGGAGAAGTCAATTTCAAATTCCCGGTTATGTCGTGGATGTGGACTTCGAGGTGTGTCACATGACAAACGCAACTGTCCAATTTTACAACAAGGGTATGTGTCAATTAATTTTATATTTTTATGATAAATTTATTTGCAAATCAATTATTTGTATTAAATTTTGTAAATTTAACGATGTGTTGATTGTCAGATCTACTATAGATAATCATCATAACAGCGATGATGACACATATGCAGAAGAATTGACATCTATAATTGGTACTATCAAAGTTTAATTTTATAAAATTATAGTGGTTGATTGATTTAGATATTGAAATTAATAATTACCTTTATTGTTGTAGGTTCTAATAATATGCGCTAGGATAAAAGTTTTGTAGATTCAATAATAAGTATGAGACTGACTATGGTATTCTTCTTCAATGCCTTGCTTGCTATCTTCTCATTGCCCATTTGTTGTTGTATGATCACTATCACTCACTTGGTCTCACATGGATGCTAAGGAAAAATACAGAGGGAGGAGTTGAAGCTGAAGCTGCAACAATAAAGGTGGAAAAGACGACGACGTTCCAGACATAGTGCTTGGAGAGACAATTGAGCAGGCTGCCGAAAAAACTAGCTTTATAGGTTTCACATTTGATGTATTATTTTTTCTCAGTGTTTAATCTTGACCGTGTAAACTTTTATATATATTTCATATCTTTTTTGGAAGCTTTAATTAAATGTTGCAATGATGAAGGAATTTTTCTATCTGTTGGTGTTTATCTCTATCGCTTTCGATCACTTCCAACTACTTTGAATTTTGATTATAAATAGTAAATTGCCACCAATTTCTTGATCAAATCTCTATTCCACTTTGATATTGTTTGCCACCTGATGCAGTTTTGTTTCTAATCGATCAAACAGCAAAATTGAATATCAAAATTTAATGAAATTCAACTCGAGCCAACTTAAATTTAGTCAACCGAACTCGATCAACCTAGTCAACCTTGACTAGAGGTAGATTGCCCCCAACACTTTTGAGTCTCTAATTTTAAATTGACAAGCCAAACAATGATACTACAATCACTTCCAAGCAAAATTGTAACAGCAAGTCAAGAATCATCACTTCTCAACATTTAAATCACGTTCAGATTCGTTAGCAAATCTTTCTCCCTATGTATAATAAAGAATGAATCAATTACATAAAAAAGAAAATGAAGAAAAAATAATCACTTTTTCAATCAACAATGAGAATTACATGACCATCCGTCACGGTAATCATATAGTGAAACAATAAGGGTCAGCAAAGTGTCGTATTCCTAAGGCTGTATCTTTTCTGGATCATCTTCTGAAGCTGTAGGCGAGGTTAAACAGACAATATTTCCCTCATCAAACACCTGATCTGAAATTTGTAAATCAAGATCCCAAGGTATATCAAATCTAGCATCTGTTCCAAGAATGTTGGAATCATGAGCAGTGTCATACCACGTAACTGATTTCCACACTTCTTCCTGGTCAAAACTTGCATCCAATAATGCTATTTCTGGAGTCATTTTGTCCTCCAGAGGATCTTCTGAAGGAAATGATATCAGATAATCGGAAGCACCAGAGGCGGTATCGGGACTTGAACTGGCGACACTCTTTCCCTTGAAGGGGAGACATTTTGCATCTGGCATTCTACTTTCACTTGAAAGGTCTTGACAATCAGGTTTCTTTTCCACCAATGATACTGTGTTGGCATCAAGAAAAAGTGGGGACAATGTGTTGCATTGGATTGGATCTAAGCCTTCAGTACGATTTTTTTCATTTACTTGAAGTCCAAGTTTCTCGATCAAATCAGACAAAATATTATCAGGAATTTCTTTGTTCACCACTTGCTCAATACCTTCCAATGTACGAGATGAAGAAGCATCGGCAGCACTCTGTCTATTGCTCACACCTGAATCCATCGATCCAATTGAATCTGTGCTGATGGAGAGCGTGTGCTTAAGGAACTTTCTTCTCAACCTTGAAGAAGTTATACTGCTATGTTCCTTTTGTCGTCTGAGATGATCTAAGAATTCTGGGTTTCGAAATACCTTTGCCAAGAAAGAAACCATTTGCTTCTGCCTCATCTCTGCGGACTGCATTCTCTGATTCAGTGAATCCATTAGTTGAAGTGTGGTTTGATTTTCCTGCTGCAAACTCACAATCTCTTGCAGCAATTCTGTCTTATCACTTCTAAGCATGTCAATTTCATCTACCAATCCAGATTTCACCATTTCTCTTGATGAACCTATTTGAATGCCTAATTGGTGTGCCTGATATGATGACCTACGCCTGTTTATGTTTCTTAATAAATATTTGTTTCCTTTTAAGAAGGATTCATTTGCAAACTCCCATCTATCTGTGTCAATCTTGTGGAAACCCTGAAGAAAAACAAAGAATAAAAACCTACAGCCTTTTGGTTGCTTTCTGGAGTAAATAATAAATTGGAAATAAAAGAATGAATTAACATCAGGTTCATGATACGAGGATTAACACTCTTGATTCGAGGAATGAGTCCTTCACAAAGCAAAGGAGCCAAGTTGAGAAGCAGAATTGTGAGATGTGCCCGCACAGCAAATGCTCACCTTAATCACATAAGAGAACCAAATTTTTTGAGAAAACAACCCAGTCAGAAAACAGCCTCCCTAGAGTGGCATAGCCTAATTAATTCAAACTCTTTCGATTACTCATCAAAATTAGGATTTCCAATCCATTTCAAGCAAACAAGAAGTATCAGATTTTGATAGTAGAGCATTAGGTTAGCAAAACCAATGCTGTCAGGTATTTAGTAATATGTAAAGGAGTAGCTGGTTTGAAGAACACTCCAATTAAGAAAAGAAAATACAAAGCTTGAAATACTCAAAGATGAAGAACATGGAAACACTGTGCAAGTACTCGTAGTTCACAAAAAAAATTGACTGATGTCACGTTGTAGGTTTATTGGAATAAGGAAGTTTTGTCAAACACTATATCTATAATACCTCTCACTATTAGACATGAACTTCAGATTATAAGTTGTCAAATACTTTAGCCATGTTTTTTAGACTAATCTCAATAAAAGATCCATCATGCACCATTCTATAAACATCAACAACAAAATCCATCATTTACTCAATACTTCTCTCACCCTTCTCACAAGACCAATGCTATTTACTTTCACAGGTTTATAGTTGGATGCATTACTTAGACTTACGTTTTTGGTACAATAATAGATTTTGATATTGGTGTCTTCATCTACCCCTACCATGTCACACTATTAACACTGTGTACTAAGCCACACCCTCATTGATCACGTGTGAAAATTTTCAAAGTAGTTGTAATGGACACTTAAATCCATATACTTGTCAAAACTTTTGTCCCTAATCTAAGTTGCATACCAATAGAATCTTAGACTTTATGTTTCCCAAAACCAATGATTAGGAATATACATATATGTAAGCATTGTTAGAGAATGTTGTCTTGTCACAAGACTATGAAGAGTTTACTCATAAATTTTTCTAGAACTAATATAATATACACTGTGCATGCACATTCATGTCGTTGTATGTGAGAAAAGAGAGTGAAAATTGTTCAACGATGGAAAAGAGGAGCTTGCAGATAGTTAAGATTTCAAGGTGGAGTATATGAGTTGTAGAAATAACATGCTTTGACCATTGAGCAAATAATTCTCTGTACAACTTCCAGAAGTATTAAATTCTAATTCTAATTCATTAGAATCAAGTATTTCACACCAGAATCGTATTAGTTAATTTAAGAGACCTGCCTCTTCACTTTTTGGAACTCACACTTAGAACTAAGGACATCCCTTTTTCATTATTTATATCTACTCTTAATCATATAATTCTTGGAAACTGGGTATGGTACTGTCGCAACAACTGATGAAATAAGAACTGGGACTTATGTAAAGATCTTGAAACCAGTATCCAACTAAGATAATTAATCCATATCCTCCAAGTCTATTTTTTAGCCCGTATTGCATACAGATCTGAATTTCAACCACCAACAGCAGTCCCTAGCAATTACATCACAGTGCCATCATGGACAACATTTCCAATTGATATGTCAAAACACTATGCCTAGTGTCATTTTAGAGAATTAAATCTTCAGATTCTCACCACACATTTCTTTTATACTCTCATTCATGTTTGTAATCTCCTCCAACATAGTAAGCTAGATTATTTGATTTTTATGTCTATAGAGAATAGTAAGAAATCTAAAAACCAATGTTCTCATATATGCCTTGCAATGCTTTCTTAGGTATGGCCATTGCCAACCATTCCCCCCCAAAAAAATTAAATGCAAGTTGCTTAGTTTTCAATATTTCAAGGTACATTTGTAGGGGTGTCAATCAAACAGAGCCACCTGCAAAAGAATACGACGGCATAGTATGGGTCGTGGTCGGTATGCCAAGCTAAATCTTCGTGTTGGGGCGGTAGACTCAGGTCAAGCCCGACATGGCTTTTTCTCCTTTTTTTTTTAAATTTATTTTACTTTTCTAATTTTTTTTGTGTATTTTTATTTCCCTTTTTTTCTGATTTTTTTTTTTTTTCCTTTTACAAAATTTATTACTATTTTTTTATAAAAAATAATTAAATATTAATACAACCCACAATCTTTGGTCGGGGTCAGCATGGGCATGAATGATACAGTCCCAAGCCAAGCGGAAAGGTAGGGCTTTCATGGGTCACGCTTAACATGATGTGTTTGGAGTCATGCCTAATGCAATATGACACAACAATCTTGCAGATCCAATGGGCCCGTGCCATGTTGGTCCATATTAATCATATATCTTCAAATTATTCCCAAGCCTAAATTGAAGAATATGGTAGAATTACTTTTCAAAGAGATCATCACGTCTCAGCGCAATCATGACGGTTGACAGGTAATTTTTTTCAGAAGAAAATCTATAACATCTATGAAAAACCTCTATTTCTCTTATGTTGTTCTATGATAAAGCACTTCCAAATGAACTACCATCTGTTTCAACTCACAGTCACTGCCTAGATATATCAAGTAACTTGTTTACTTTCTCTCCGGATAAGTTTTCATACTATGGGACGGTCATAAATCCTATTACAGTATCACATTAATTAAATCCTTCCTTCTTTTTTGCCTAATCCCATCCATACAAAAGATGAGCCAATAACAGAAACTTATACATGAAGACTAAATCAAAGAGACGATCTTTCACAGACTAGGTAACAAAAACCTGAAGAAGCTGAGTTCTAAATGCCTATGGAGTGTAACTAGAGAAGTGTTAGATTAATAATCTTGGTTTTAAAGAACCCACATTGAATGGCGAAAATTTTTGCAGAATCATGCCCCATGTCTGTAAGAAGGATGAAAAAAAAAAAAAAAATCCTAGAAAAACATATTAGATGATAGCACCAGCTACAAATAAACAGTTCTACCAATCATCTATTGCAGATATTGAAGCTTACCTCATGAGAAGATAAGCCACACTCCCAAATTCATTGCATTTCTGCCACATCTCTTCGGCACCATGGCAGATGTCATTTCTGATTGTTTGTCTTGTTAAGTACTAAATAAGACTTACAGGAAGTGGAGAACACACTCTTTGCTTAATGTTTATTGACATTTTGCACAATATAATCTAATTCAAGACTTCACTCAAGTTCCCACTAACCGGCGCTAAAAGAACCAAGTTTGCTGTGCTGATTCAATCAAACATTATTTAGAAGAAAAAAAAAATGCAAAGAATAATTGTTGTATGATACACAAAATAAACAGCAACACATGCCAAACTGCTAATGAAGGATACAATGTCATCTTATTAGCCCTCTATCAAATAATCCCTCTGCAATAAGTAATCTACACCGCAACAATCAACGTTCAAAACTCAGCACCAATAAACATAAAACAGAATACAAAGGAACCACATTTTCGGGAGAATTACAACAGTAAAGGAGGAGCAAAGGAGAAGAAAAGAATACTCAAAATGGAAAAGGAAAAACAAACGATACGCACATAAGTGTTGAGCTGGCGGACGAAGCTAGAGAAGTTGTTGTGCTTGAAGTGCCGGGGGAGGACTGCTCGGGAGAACTCCAGGGGATCCCACACCACGAAGCTCCGGCCGGTGGGGGCCCAGGAAAGAATTGAGTCGAGGGCGGGGTCATCGACGAGTTCATATGTCTTGGATAGGAACGGAGGAATAGGGGCAACCCGAAGAGCCTCCAGTGGCTGAGGGATTTGTTCCCCGTCGTCGCCGCCTCCGCCCGATTGGGAGGAGGAAGCAGCCAAGAGCAAAGGGGAGAGCGGATCCTCTCCAGGAGGCTCCTTCTTTGGCAGAGGGCGTGGTGGCTGGGAAGAGGAGCCCCTGGAATCCATCCGACGGAGAAGAGGCGATTGAAATGGGAAGTGGGAATGGAGTGAGCCCCGTGCTACTGCTCGCCGCCTCGCCCCCCTTCAATATATACTCCTCGTCAGAAGAAATCATCGCCTATGCCACTCATCCAACGGCACGTCATAAGGGCCAATGGAGAAAAGACACGCAGGTGAACTCACAGTGGGCGCCAGCGGATCAGCCGATGTGGTCGGCAGATATTTATCTGTCTTGGTAGCGAAGGAAGGGAACGCGTGCCAGCCAACGATGGGAGATGGCGGTGGAGACTGGAGGGTGGACCGTGGAAAACCGGTTTATAACGGACGTTACCTGACGACTTTATTGGCTTCTTTCGACACTGGCTGATATCAGTAACCGTTATGACGGTGAGTTTAACGTGGTTATTTCATCTTTCTGGACTGATCTCTTTTTCAGCATGTACTTTTCAGCCGTAATCCAATGCAATTAAATTGCCGTCGCTTTATTTCGCTGGAGTGTGCGATGTCTTTATATTGGTAAATGTATCATCATTTCCTATTGCATTAAATACTATAAAAAAAATAAAAAATATTTTCTATAAAATTAAACGAGCCTGTATTGGTGTAAAATACCTAGCTTTTTTCTTTTTAATTTTTAGTTGATAACTACGATTTCCAAATACCAAAACAAAATTGGCATCGTTAATCGAAATATGTTGACTTGTGAATAATATTTGAAATATAATCTTAATGCCTGTAATATGTCAAAGAACTGGATTAAAAAAAGGGGCAAAGGAAGTGGAGTGGTATGTAGTTAAAAGACTTGAAGGGGATATGGTTAGGTATTCATCCTAATGATAATCGCAAAAATCTTGTACTCGTTTTAGTTAAGTGGCTATGCTCTTTTTAACATGCAAATATAAAGGTGACAAGTGTAAAATGAATGCCAATACAAGCAACTAGCTATTATGACCATTGAGAACAAAAAGGTTATGCACGGATATGGATGGATTCTATATCATCAAACATAGCATGCCCTTTAGCTGTAAAAGGAGATGCAACTAAGGATAGGTTGCACTGTCTTTTCCCATTGCCAGTATGGTCTTTATAACTGAAGCAAATTTTAGTCTTAGGGAAGTAATAGCATTTCATGGCACTCTTCCATCAGTCGGCAAGAGCATAAACAACTGCGGTTCTACTTGGTGCATATACCGAGAGCGAGCAACGTCTGTTGTCATAAGTACCTTCCTGTATATTCACAAAGATAGTGAAGGTTATTTCTAAGATATTAGAATCTAAAAGATATCAAATAGGTAAAGTCTTACATTAGTAAAGTATTCTGCTGTATGATCAATTCTGTTGAATCCACCAAATAGTTTATCATCAGAATCCAAAACTACCTGAAAAGAACGTATATCAACACTCACGTCACATTGAATGGAAGGAAGAAAACACTTGCGCCAGTCTCGATATGAGCAAAAGTTCAAGACTTCCAAGTATATTTACCTTGTATTTTCCAGGTTTTAAGCAACCAATGCGGTGGTCGAAATAGCTATTGGCCCAATGAAAATTGAAAACAAATACCAGGTCTCCTCGTTCGAAAACAAGAATCTTGTCTCCCTCATTTTTTCGCGAAATATATTGGTGCTCCGATGTCATGAACTGCAAAATACATCCAAATCAATCATCATTCCCAAGTAAAAGACCTTGCAACACAATGAACAGAAAGATCTTATGCGACAATTTGCTGGTTAAACAATGCATAATCATGGAACATTTGGTCCATGTAAATTTTCTATTTCAATTTTTATTTTCCTTAAAAAATCATTTGCAAACTGAAAAGAAAAATATCTATCATAACTTTTTGACACCATTCATCCCTAATAAGTTCAAAGGCGCTTTTATTATTTCTTTTCAATTTTCAAATTTTATTTTTTTGAAAAAAAAACAGTAAACAGAAACTTTTCACAAAGTTTGAGACAAGAAAGAAACACAATAATTGAGAATGTAGTCAGTGCCAGCAGTGCATAGTTTTTTTATAATGTTTTTCCATTTTATATACCAAAGAAATATGTATCTGTAATTATTGATCCTTTATTTTGCCAATCACCTTCTGGAAACATACACTGCTTTATCTTGATAAGATCTTAGTAGCCTCTGAGTCCTTGTGCTATTTGCAACATTTTTGCATTTTAAGTAGCACAAACTTAGAAAGGCTGTATCCTTGATTATTTTAAAAAACTAATAATAAGTAGACATGATTTTATGTAATTGTTATCCAAACAATATCTAAAACTTGCTATGCTGCTGAGCAGAATAGTACGTACCTCATATTCCTCCTCAAGATGTTGCATTGCTTGATCAAATTCTTGCATTCCACGATACCTGAGATAATCTGCATCACCCTGACATCACGAAAAGATGGTTGCTTAGTATTTGTATGAAAATGACAAGATAACCCGAATGAGTAGTTTGACAGTAAAGTGAAATTAGATATAAGTAAGCACCATCTAGACATCCTTAAGCACACACAAGAAACCAACCCTAAGAATCCATATCGATAAAATATTCATTAATGGTAACAAGTTATTGGTGTATACATAGTATTGTTAGACATCTTAGATTTAATCGAGTTATTGGTGTAGTCAGTTTTGTTGCATACTAGTAGTTCTAGATTTAGGGTATCATCATGCAATATGCTATTTTCCCCTAAACTCTTCATGATATCTAAAACCCCTTTTCTACAGTCAGCATTTTCCAAATGAGGTTTTCCACTTAGGAGGAAGATGCCTCCCCCTTTTTTTTTTTTTTAATTCTTCTCCTCCTCTATCTTTCCTTTATGCACATAAATTAATCTTTGCAGAACTCCCCCTTCTGCATGTTGCTCTCCTGCACATTGGTATAAAAAAACTGTCCTCTAAGTCACATAAAGGCAACATCTAACAAGAAGTCACATAATGCCCCCATTCATCGCATGAATCCTAGATGAGAAGTCACACAATAACCCTGATTTGATGAACACAAGGGATTGCCCATGTCAACACTCAACACCTGTTGAGCACAAGCACCCTACATGAGCCTTCCAAATCTCTCCACTTAGATCAAGGTTCAGCTACCCATCTCACCACATGAGGCTTCTTTGCTCAATCTCACCACCTTCGATCAAGGTAATGAACCGAAGCAAGTCTTACAAATCAAGAGGAGGCACTACCCATCTTCAGCAATAAATAAACCACAACGTTCAGCAGATCCGCTCCTTGGCCCACAGGTAATGAAGCCACTCTTCCAAATGTCCTCTTCCATCATTTTGTTCATGAATGTTTCTAGATCTATGCTTATATGAGCTCAATGGGAATGTTGGTTGCAAGCTCCATTAACTCCTAAGTTATGCGAACCTGTATGTAAGTATTATGCTTTCCTTTCTTTATTCTCATATCTAGTTTATCTTTTTCTTATGAGAAGTTCCTAGTTATGTTGAACAAATATTATTTATATGCATTGAGTGATATTAGATTTATTAGGTTATTGATCTAATTAGTTTAGTCACAAGTTGGTAGTCGGATTTTATCATGAGTCCATATAAACACATGTAATGACTATCTCATTGTATAGTAGCAATACAATAATGTCTCTTCTCCAACTTTCACAGGTATTAAGGAAAACTTCTTTACATCAAGGAGTAACATGCATAGTTCACTTGGCATGTTCTTTTGATTTCCTTGAACATGCCAGATTATTATTCGCTTCTCGCAAAAGTTACAAAATTATCAGAAGAATAAGAATTTGTCCTAGAAATGCAAAAGTTGACACTTCCAGCACACACTTGGATTAATCAATGACAGTGGAAAGACAGATTCAGTAGATGTGGAAGGATGCTGATTTTGCGTATGAAAGAAATTTCATAGGGGAAAAAGTGAATGATTTAGAAAATGGAGCATTTCCAATTCTGTGCAAACCAACCTGATATTAATTATCCCTTTATGAAGATGAGCTCTGCTTTTATTTTCACTGCACTTTCTTTTTTTAGTCAATTTTAGTACATGCTCAGGTGTCATCTCATAGTAAAATGCAATACTGTCACACCATGTATATTTCAGGAAAGTACAATCATCAAAAAATATAATTTAGTTATACAAACTTACTAGATTAAACATACGACGACATTTGTCAAAACTATAATTGTTCCCTGGCACTATCACCCCATTTGGAAGATGTTGATCACCTCTAGGAAAATCAATCCATTCTGCAAATGGAAGGATTAAAATAAAGGATTCTATCAATAAGTGTTCTGAAGTCTATGATTAATGCAAAATGAATTTCCAACAACAATTCAAGCTTAGAATACTTCGAGCAAAGTAGCATATACCAGGATGCCCAAACTCATTTCCCATGAAGTTCAGATATCCTTCACCACCTAAACTCATTGTGAGTAGTCTAATCATTTTGTGTAGAGCTATTCCACGATCAATCCTTGGTGTTGATGGTCTATCCAGTGCCATAAAGTCATACATATCCTACATCAAGTGGCAAGAAAATTAGTGTAAAATCAAGAATCATATACTTCTCTTTTCCCCCCAACAAAGATAAATCAACTGTAGAATATCCTAGTCAATGTCAGAGCAGCATCAGAATGAGGATTCCTTCGACACAAACAAAAATCAGAACATGGATATCTTTGTAGTCGCAAAAGATCAAAAATCAAGATGAGAATCTCTGCTTTTATTTTAATATGCGATAATATGAAGGCATGCATTACTCACTCTCATATTTCTTAACATATGTGCTGGGTGAGTTAACCTTTGAAAAGGATATGACTTTTTTTGGTAATCTAGGTATCCAACTCTTCGAACTGACTAATTCTGGCCGGCCCCACATAAGTTTAGCACCGCCACCGGGATAAATCGAGAGTGCTTGTAGAGGCACATATAAGCGGTCAACATTCTTAGAGTTGTCATCCTACTGGAGGTGCAGTGCGCCGCAATTGGGATTCAACCCTTAGATACCCGGTTAACTGCTACAGGAAGACTATTTTTATTTTAATATGCAACAATATGAAGTCATGCATTACTCACTGTTATATTTCTGAACAGATGTGTTGAAATTGGGGCGAAAAACATAAGTTAGCCTATTGAAAAGGATGTAATATTTGCACATTAGACCATTGACAATCACAGTCATCTAATTAACATCTGGCATAACGTATTAAAGTGTTTTATACTTGAACCCCTATAATTCTTATAAATCAGGTGCAGTAGCCCAATGCCAGTAAATTTACAGACAAATTAGATTCATTTAGGCAAACAACTACACAAAACATTACAGACCTCAAAGTTTATATAATTAAATGAATTTAATACTAGACAAGAGAAAAAAAAACACGATGGGAGATTCATAAGAAACCTTGTCCATTAGCCAGAATGCAAGTGTCTTATCACCAACAAGAGCTTGGTCGTGGCTTTCAGCATAAGCCACGCATTTCTCTAGCCACCTCCTGTTAGTGAGAGTGTCAACAATGTTCCCTATCTTCCAGTCTTCATCCTTTAACCTGATGAATCAAAAGCATGTAAGGACTACATTTAAATCTTTGTAATTATAAAATAAGTCAGCATGGGCACTTAAATTTCCTAGATCAGTCATCAGGAAACATGTTCCAGAATGTTCCATACCAAGTATGTGTTTCCTTTCAAAGAAACATTTGTGGAAGGAAACAAGTAGGGATGTGAATCATCTTAACTTTTAAGCTGCTTTCTACTATAAATTAAGCTACTTTTGAAGCCTTGTAACATGATATAAAATAACTTATCAATAGAATAGAGCAAGACATGAAATAATGGAGGCAAAGAAAACATATTCATCAAAAGAATGAAAGGTAGTATCTGAACTCAAAACTCGTAAAGAAAATAGCACAAGTTCCAAAGAGCTTACTTCATAAATTCAATCCATTTATCTGGAATAGCCATATGAAGACGATAATCAAATCCTATACCGCCATCTTGTACAGGTATGCAGAAAGTAGGCATTCCACTAACCTATTTGAGTTAATTAAAACACTTAATCAAAATCTATCAAAAAAAGAAAGAAATCAGTAATAGATACCACCAAAACACTTTAAAATGTAACTGCTTTAATATCAGATTGCATATGATTTGTAAAATCTGCAAGACAACTCAAGTAAAATCCTTTGCTGATTTCAAAATATCTGTTTTACAATAATATAGCTAATAAGTTTCATACTGTTTCCTGATTAAATTCATTCATACCAAATTATACACTTACATCTTCTCCAATAGTGACAGCCTTTGGGAAAAGTCCATGGATCATATCATTTACCAACATCAGGTAGACCACTGCATTCACATCAGTAGCATATCCAAAGTATTCATTTAAGTTTCCAGTAAATCCCACCTGTTATTGAGCAGAAATAAAAGGGAAGAGCAAAAATCAATACAATAGATTTGTTGACATGTCAAAATAATTCAAAATTTTTATTTATAAAATATACATTCAATATCATAAATATCAGAGAACACCAAAATAGAGCTTTTCCTCAGATGAGTGTACAAAATATTACATTCTTATAACAAATCCAGTGGCATGAACATGTGGCTACCACTACCTCTGAGGCAGGGACACATGAAATTGTAACCATAATGACAATACATAAGAAAGAACTTGCATTTCAAATGGAAAACCCTAACTATTATTGATAGTAAGCAAAGTATCATCTAACCGCAAGTCCATGATGAGTGTACATCATTGAGGTTACACCATCAAATCTAAACCCATCAAACTTGTATTCCTCCAACCACCATCTTGCATTGGATAAGAGAAATCTTAAAACCTAGAAAACGAAGATAAGAAGATGAAATGTTTGTTAATTCAAAGATAAAGAAGTATGGAAAAGAAAAAGGTCTCCTCACTTCCCAATTTCCATAGTTGAAAAGACGGGAATCCCAAATCCAATGATAGCCAAGTGAGCCAGAATGGAAATAATGTGAATCAGTACCATCGAACTGATTAAGCCCATCAAGTACATTGTTGGACGCATGGCTGGATATGAGATGGAAGATGCTCAGAAGAAAATAGTATATTTCATAAACTATCTGGTAAAATACCTAAGGATATGATTAACATTCGAACATTTATTTTTTGAGAGAAAAAGGAAGAAAAATGCATATACATTCAGATTTATGTATGAATGTGTGTGCACCACTAGGACCAAATCATCCTTTCCGTTTAGATAGATGATGTCCTATCGTCACAAGGATGTATGTTACATCTTGGCACAAAATAACAAATAGAAAAGTAAAACGATAACAAAAATAGACGAACAGGGTGAAGTTCATTCTCATCTTATGATCAAAGAGCTAGGATCAGATGAAACTAAATAGACATCAATTTGTAGTATACAAAAAGCTACTTCAGGGGACCAAATGACAATTTCTGTAGACATCAATTTGTAGTATACTTTCTCCATATATTAAATTGACTAACACACTACAAGGTATTCTAGAAGTTCAAATGACAATTTCTGTAAACAAGTTAAGAAGAAAGCAAGAACTTAATGGATGGAAAACAAAATAAATGAATGTAGCAGCACATGAATGTTACCTATGATGTAGAGCGTACATATTTATGTTACAGATTATGCAGGTTGTGAATATCAATCAACAACTATACTGAATGTGCCAAAAAGAATGATTTTTCATAAAACATTTTTTTATATCACGATTCATCCTTCCAAGAGAAAACAAGAGTCACCTGTGAACAATATCCATAAGAACAATAAGACCTAGCTCGTGAGCTCTATCAATCAAAGACTTCAACTCATCTGGGGTTCCAAATCGGCTACTAGGTGCAAAAAAGTTAGTAACATGATACCTGCAATCCAATGACTGGTTGTTAAAAGGAAATGAAAAAAACAGTCAGCATAGTATATCCTTCCACAGCATACTTTCTGTGAATCAAACAAGGAGTATGCAATGAATAATTCAAGAATTCAGCATTATGCAGGATGACATCTGAAGAAACCAGAGTATTTCTATCAATATTATTCCTTTTAATGAAGACAGATTCAATTATACACCAACTTGTGGCTATTTGAAAATTTGTTTATTCAAGAAAACCTTTACCAAGAGTCAAGAGCAGACAAACTTCTTTATTTCTAAATAAAAAAACCATACCAAGATGAAGGTTCATGAATGTACTATAAAAGTCAACTAAAAGAATGAGAGAGAAAATTAAAGCACTCATCACTCAATAAAGGCTTTACACTACGAACTTTATAAAGAGGCCGATTCATAGGGTTGTAGACATGGATATAATGAAATATCTTCATCAAACATGTCAAAAAAATTCAATGTAAACATGGATGTAAGTTCAGACTTCACTGAATGCCTGAGGACCTGAAAAGAGGAAAACTAAATAACTATAAACTACTTCCAGTTTTTCATCTTAAATTCCAAGTGTTTGTATTCAGAAGGGGAGCGAGTCTTAGCGCAATGTTAAAGTTGTTGTCATGTGACCTTGAAGTCATGAGGCGGTTGCGTACAATTGACCTAATGTGATCCCACCTTTCTCCAGGACCCGCATTAGAAGGAGCTTCGTGGCCGGGATGCCCTTTTAGTATTTGTATTCCTTTGATAAGGATTATCAGAAAAAAATATATCAAATACATAATGTCAGCCTCTCAAATTCCTTCGGAATTTGAAATGACAAATATCAATGCCATAGTTTAATATTATTGCTGACAGACTGGTCACCAGAAGCAACAATCAGTAAGAAAAATAGTGACACTTTGGGCGTGCTAATGATCCAGCACAACAAAACAAATAAGGATATTATCCTCACATAGAGGAAAGTTACCAATTCTGACCTCAGAGAAAAGGAAATTGCAAATTGTATTAAGTCAAAACTTATCTATTACATGGGATCCTAACCACTTTTATAGTTTGATGACACGACCTATTTTTTATAAAATAACAAACTTTCCTAACAAAATCATAATTTTTCTAATAAAACCTAACCGACTTTTCCAGAACAACTAAATAACCTTTTTTTAAAATCAAACTAATTATAAATATTAGCAACTTTTAATAAAATTAAATTATTAACTACGAAAGTCTCTTCAACCGAGAGAATGTCAAGTGGGAAGGTGGAATAATTATAAAGCAGAGGCACCTTTTTAGTAGAATCAAACATTATATTTTTGATGTTGATGTGTTTGCTTATTTTGTCAAGTGGGAAGGTAGAATAGTTGTTAAGAGGAGGCACTTTTGTAGCCAAATCCGACAGTTGTTGGTTTATTTCTTCAATCATTGTCTTTTTGATGCCAATATGGTTCCCTGTTTGCATTAGCTAAACTCTAGCAAGTTCTACCTTGTAATGCATTTATACCAACATAACTACAAAACAATTCACGACTTCAACTTGAGATCAGAATGTCCATGAGATATGGTAATGATAAAGGAAGGCAGATAGTGTGCTTATACCATCTAGCAAGCTGGAAAGCTAAAATAATCTTGAATATACATGGGTGTGTTTTTTTCAAACTTGACAATAAATCACCAATGACTACATTTTTATTAAAATGCTAGCACTGGTAATCTTATGTTTGTTACTAATTCTCATAGAAGAAAAGCATGGGCGTCCTTAAATATCTACATCAAGATAATCCTCATTCAACACTAAGGTATCTCCCTGTCCCTAAGCCTTATACAAGCAAAATTGATAATCATCACCAAACAAATCAAACTTAGACAAAGATCAAAAAGGTAAATGCATTCACATAATCTAATGGCAATCAATGTAATTCACAAAGCATTCGGCATTTCTCAACCATTATACATAATAGAATAACAACATAAAGGAAAAGTGCAACAATAAGCATCAATGCACAAAAATATTACCCAAAGCTTGCATAATATGAGTGCTCTTGAATGGCCATTATCTGAACAGCATTGTAACCAAGCCTTTTAATTCGTGGCAACATATTGTCCCTAAAGTTAACATATGTGTTAATCTTGGGTTCCTGCACATGCCTCCAAATTAGTGACAGTAGCACCAATTTCATGATATATAAATCAAAGAAGCAACAACAATTGATAGCTGGAATTTCACATTACAGATACAATTTCTGTGTGGTCGGTGGTGAATTTTGCTTACTTAAGAAAGAATGTCACTTGATAATCAAAATAAAAGGAAAAAAAAACATTACTATGCACACAAGCTTTGATGCTCCATCGAATTATATTTCTTTTGTATTGACACATGGATCTCGATTATGCACCATGAAGGTCAACGATTTAAATTACATGTTGTGTCGGTTAGCATGGGCAGAATGGTATATTCTGCCCATCGACCAGCACCAGCACAGTGATCGTGAGGTCGTTGCAAGTTGCGATCTCGTGGTGGCCTCCGCTAGGGCGCATAGGGTGCCGCAACCACTACGACAGCCTTCGCAGGATCACTACACTCGCAACAGCAATCATAATTTTTTTTTTTTTAATTTTAGGGGTTGATTTTTTTAAAAAAAGGTTTTTCCCTATTAAATTCTCCCTTAATTTTTTTCTCCTTTATCCATTTTTTTTCTTCCTTCATATTTTTTTTTCTCTTTCATTCATTATTTTTTTCCTCCATCAAAATAAACAAAGAAAAAAAAAATACCTCTTAAGGTAAATTGAGGGAAAACAAAACCTCTTAACCTCTTTGAAGATGATTATCCTTTTCCCTTTTTTATCCATCCATGATATAGCATAAAGGAAAAAAGCTTTTTAGGGAAACAAATTATTAAGAAAGATAAAAATAAATAAATATAATATAATTTCTAACTTTATAAAATATATTACTACTAATAAACTAAATTATTTTATATATAAATTGGATTTAATTTTAAATTGATCAAAATAAATGTGAATTAAATATAGCTCAGGTCTACTTGATGAACTTCAGTTAATCTAAATCGACTGTTACTCAATAAGAATCAAACATTTCATGACTTAAACTCAACATTCAACATCTCTAGCTCAATAATAAACATCTACAACGATCAAATATTAATAAGAATATTTTTAATTAATATATTTTATATTTTAAAAAAATATTGAAATAGTATCGGCATTACACGATACGGTACCATAATCATATCGTTCCAGTCATAAATCGAACTTTGGCATAACTCAAAATTTTAAACCTTAATGAAGGTATATAATCATCGTGCAAATACCAAATACGAGGCATGACATTGTAGTAGTTGAGTAACACTATACATTTAAGAGGAACTATAGAATAAGGATTACAGAGATATAAAGTAAAATAAATTACAAAACCAAACATTAACAAGAATATTCATACCGGACTACTCATTCCAACATGTGATTCATAAATACGCAAGGACTTTGGGGCTTTTGGTTGAGGATGTTCGAATACATATTTTTCCTGCACACGTATCAAAGGTTATTGAAAAATAAATAGATCTCTTAATGAACATTTGAAATAATTCAAGTAATGTTCACAAGAGCCTTTATGCATTTTTTTTTTTTAAGATAGAAACAAGGGAGACAAAACAATAATGTGAATAAGCATAAAAAGGAATAAGCATGCCTGTAACTTGCCAATTGCTACAAAGTGGAAAATAGCAGTCCATACCTCATCAGGTGGATCATAGTATATTCCATTATAAGGAATTTCATTTGGGGCCTGTACAGCAAACTTGATCCAAGCAGGAATTGAATCCTTGATGCCTGAGGGAGTATCCATGCGTATCTATCATGAATGTTAACCTTTAATTAGCAAAAGAGTCATTGTATTAATTAAGTGCCACATAAGACGGAAACTATTTTCACAATGTTCAAGTGTCTTTAACATATTTCAGAATACATATCTTCATTAAATAATTTAAAATATGCGTGTGTGTCGGCAAACATCTAAATGTAAGAGTGGTATGTTAAGCACTTTCACATCAATACTAAAACAGTCCTTAATATTATGTACTCATAGAATCACACGGTCTCATTCCAGGACTTCCTTTTAATAATGTCTGTATTGTGCTTTTAGTTTTTACTAGTGAAGTCCAAGCAGTATGAGAAGCATGATTCTCCAAACCATTGCATCTTAATTTTTTATTAAAACAAAAGCGATGGTTTAAATCAAGGATTATAATTTTTTTAAGTCAGAGTTTCAATCTCTAGACAGAACAACAGACTCAGCACCATATTGTGACAACACTCAGTATGCTTTGATATGCTTCAAAGTGTGTAGAAATCAACTGAAATGAAATGAGTTTTCATCCTATAATTTGCTTCTTGACCAATTAAAAATTCAACTGAATAAAATTTTTAAAACAAGTTATAAAAACCAACAAAAAAAACACAATTGATTATACCTTACTAATACCAAAAATGAGGGTTGTCCATTCAAGGAGAGCATTTTTTTTCTTGTGGTTTTTTGTTGAGATACCCAAATTAAATAATGTCCTACTGTTTCTTGTTATCAGTGTTGCAATTACTTCCCCGCCCCTCTCTTTTACAATGTTTCATCTTAGATAGTCATAATTTGTCTCACTCCAATATCACTCCTCTTTGTTGTTATTAGTATTTCAATTGGTAGTTCCCCACCTTGTTTTACAATGTTTCATCTCCTTTATATGAAGGACAAATGGAATTCAACAAACAGAATTAAAGGATGTAACATTGGAAAAAAAAATCCTTGATGTCTTGTACCAACAGAAAGGCAAGTCCTTTCTCGACCAATACCATTGAAAATTGTGTTAGAAAGTGTGACAAAGTGAAATTTACCCATGCCGACACTATATTGACATCGATCAGTGGCTAGAATAATAAACTTCGCCATGCCAATCAATGTCAACCAATGCTTGAAAGTTGAAACCATAGTTTAGATCAACATTTAAATATCATTTCATGCTAAAATTTTGATTTTCAATAGGATGGTACAATTTTAATATCACATAGATCAATTTCAAATAATTTTAATCCCCTAATCCAATTTCACTTAGTTTGTTTCCATCAAAATGTAAAACAATAGCAATGTGAATGTCAATTAAATTAAATTTTAAGATCAACAATTTTCAAAAATACCACAAGCATCTTAACTAGTTATCATACTTAGTAATATACCAAAAAAATATGGTCATACATAGACCATTTTTTCTCATAGCAATCTAATGTGTCAACCACATATTAATGAAAAAATCAATGAAGTTATCAAAAGATCATACCTTTACCCGTGAGGCATGTGGAATAGGTGGAGAGCCATCTGCATTGTTAGGTAGAAAGACCTCCCAAACGCCAAATTCATTCTGAGCGTAATTATTCAGTAAAAGTTAGCAGAAGAAACAATTACAAACTTCGCATATGTAAGGAAAATTCTGAAGTGTATTATAGTATTCTGCAGAAAAGTCCAACAGAAACCAAATTATATAGACTATATAATTTGGTTGCTAATTATTTACATAATCAAAAGCATGGGAAAGACTGTCCAAGCGTTTGTTCATAAGGCTTCAACAGAATGGGATGTTAAAGACACTAACACAACAACCAATTGCCAGTTTTATAGAGGTTTGACTAACCTCAGTATTTCAAGAATATGTATAACGAGTTCACACTATAGGTTACATTATGTTGTCAATGATTTAAAAACCGCAAAACAGTTCAAACAATGCATCATCATATGTTGATAACAAAAACAGAAGAAAAGATTGCATGGTATCAAAACATAAGTTTTAGGACATTCAAGGCCAGAGCAATTTATTTAAAAAAAAAAAAAAAAACGAAGCAAAATACGATAAAAAATAGTTTTTAAAAAAAATACTAAACTAAAAAAATGTCTGGAAACATGACCTCACCTTGGTCATGACATCTGCTTGGGGGTTCCAATTGTTGAAGTCACCTATGAGTGTTGCCCACTGAAACCAAAACCAAAAATTTACTTTTCTAAAAGAACAAGATACATACAACAACAACAATCAAGCCTTTATCCCACTAAGTGGGGCGGCTATATGGATCTTCCTACGCTACCAAGCTCAATCTCCTACTACATTATCATCTACTAAACAAAATAAAAAGAACAAGATATGTAGAAGTTAAGAAAATGTAGACAAAACATCAATCACTCTTCTTGCATACCTTCCATATCCAAGTCCTTATTTAACAGATATGTTAAACAAGCAATATATTGGGACACAACAACCAAACAGCACACCAAGATGACTATTTAAGAAATACACGTTTAAAAGGAAAAAAGTAATATAGATAATTGAGGGATACATGATAATATATCACATAGGAAATATACACTTGCACAACAACAACCAAACCTTATTCCACTAGGTGGGGTCGGCTATATGGATCCTTTTAAGTCATTGAGCTCTATCTCCTACTATATCATCATCTATACTTAAATAAATTTTATCTTATTTTATTGTTGCTAACCAAGATGCTCATGTGCTCGAGTCATAGCCTAACATTCAACTCCAATAACATAGTAGGTCTAACTGCAGTTTTGTAAAATTTTCCTTTAAGTTTTAGAGCTACTTTACGATCACATAAAACACCCACGTTTTCATCCATTTTAACCATCCTACTTGTATTCTATGTAAGACATCTCTCTCAATCCCTCCATCATTTTGCAAAAATGATCCTAAATATTTAAAGCTCTAAGTTTCGGACAACTCGTCATCTCCTATCATAATAATTATCTCATTACGTCTAATATTAATAAACTTAAATTCCATATATTCTATCTTTATTCTACTAAGCCTAAAACCTTTCTCTTCTAGTGTCTCCGGCCAAGATTCTAATTTAGCATTTACTCCTTCACATGTTTCATCTACCAAAACAATATTATCTGCAAACAACATGCACTACGGTACTGTGCCTTGAATGTGTGCAGTGAGTTCATCCACAATTAGTGTAAAGATAGGGACTTAGAGCTAATCCTTAATGTAACCCTATCTTTATTGGAAATACTTCAGTTACTCAGCCTAAAGTCCTTACTCTGGTCGTTATATCTTTGTACATATCCTTAATTAATTGAATATATGTTAAGCTAATACCTCTCTTTTCTAGAATTCTCCGTATAATTTCTCTTGGGACTCTATCATAAATTTTTTCTAAGTCAATGAATACAACGTGTAGATCTTATTTTTGATCCCAATATTTTTCAATTAGTTGTTTAAGAAGATGTATAGCTTCTATGGTCGACCTTCCATTTATGAACCCAAACTGATTTTGGTGACGTGGTCTCCTTCCTTAATCTTTTTTCTATTACTTTTTCCCAAAGTTTCATGATATGACTCATTAGTTTAATACCCCTATAGTTTGCACAATTTTGTACTCTCCCTTATTCTTATATAAGGGAACTAAAGTACTTACCCTCCATTGATCATGCATTTTTTCATTTTCAATATGTTAAAAAATTTTGTAAGTCATTCAATACCTTGCTTCCCTAGACATTTCCATACCTCTTTCGGAATATCATATGATCCAACGACTTTTCCATTGTGCATCCCATTTAAAGCTTGTTATACTTCTGAAATTTAAATTCTACGATAAAAATTTAAATTTTTACACTCATTTGATCTACTTAAATTACCTAAGTTAGGTTGGTCACCTAAACCTTCATTAAAAAGTTGATGAAATCTACACTTGCACATTTAATAAATTTAATTTTGACATGCAAGTCGTTTTATTCAAATCTAACAATAGAAATTCATTAATCTACACAGCAGCACAGTCAATTTCAAGAATCAAAGAAAATTATATTACACAACAACAGCAATATCACATATCTCCCAACTATTCTGCCATTTAAGAACTTCTTGTCAACTAGCCCCATATTAAGTGTCTAAATCTGTAAAAAAAAAATAAGGGAAAAAGTCAAAAGGACGCCCCTTTTTTTGGAATCATCAGGATGACGCCCTATTTAAATTTTTTATTAAATAGGTGCCCCACCCATGTACAATTACCCAACTACCCTCCACCAACTTATTCTCATTATTATCACTCTTTTTTTCCCACCTTAATCGGGCATTGTAGTAGCTACAATTTCGTATCTGCTACAACCACACAGTTGTAGTAATTACTGTTCTATAGTTGTTACAATATGAAAAAAAAAATTAAGAATAAAATTGTTGGGAGCCTTCGAAAAGGATTTAAACTATGTTTTTTGAGTCTGAAACCCGGAGGACAGTTGTGTCATTTTCAGGGGTAGAGCGCCATTTTGATTAAAAAAAAGCACGGAGTGCCCCCTTTACGATTCAGTAAAAAAGGGGCGCCCTTTTTACTTTTGCCAAAAAAAACTGCCAAATCTAGTAAACCCTAAGAATCAAATCCATTAGAATATACATAGGTCATTTTATCATTATGCATAGCTAGTCTTAATTCATATTTTATGTCATGGAGCATGAATTAGTCCTATCACTTCTAAATTACAAGGATAGTTCCTCTATTAGAAAGACATAAACTTGAGCAATAGTCACTAAGTGAATCATTTCCCTTCTTTGTTCAATGTATCAACTTTCTTAATTCAACTTCTTATAATAATTAACAATCAGTAGTTATTATAATCAAGCAAATGATCTTTTGGCCATGAAGTAAGATGCACAGCAAGTCGCAAATCAGTTATTCAAACTTTTAACTATCTCATGTTATATGAGCTTGAACAATGGTCAAAGGACCCAAAAATGAATAAAAATGCATAAACAAAAACTGACACAGTAAGTTAGATGATACGATGAAATAATTTAAGAACTAAAATAAAAAGGAAAATGTAGGATATGCATGCCATAAATAGATCAGAACTAGATCCAACCAGTTGGAAGTATCCAAGAAATAGGAATTAATTAGACAATTAGATTCAGAATGCCAGAGAAACTTAAGGCGAACACTGAAACTTCAAGTTTGAGTCAAAAGTCCTTGACGTTTAAAACCTACAGAGGTTGCAGGTTGCAGGTACTAGCTTACTTTTGAAAATATATATATATAGTCAGGCTCAAGGTCTCAAACGTTCACATTAGCTAAGCCACCAATGGGTTCTCCAATAATTTCATAATAAGGGCATGTTTTCATTTTGATGCTAAATTTTAATTTTTTTTGAAGAATTATGTTCTGTAGAATGTGGATGATCCAAAAAATAACACAATCTAACACAAAGTTGTATATAGAAAAGTCATTGACATTCCATCAAATCAGAATACCAGTAACTTTCAGTTCTCTTGGACAAAAAAAAACACACACAAATTTGATTTTCCATTCGACCACATGCCAATCATTAAATAGACAGAATTCAAAACAGAATTATAACAAGAACTGGAAAATTAAAGTATGGTTTAGCTAACATGTTCAAAAAATTTGTCAATACATGACTCTTACAAGACTGCAAAAGTTTAAAGACATTGCCAAAACAAAAGATCAACCTTTGCTCCAGGAGCCCATTCCCGGTAAGTGATGCCATTCTCACTGCAAATTACAGAAAAAAAAAAAAGACAGGCACAAGTATCATAAGAAAGTATTTAACTAGTTATGACCAACACAGCAAGCACAGAATATTAAAGGACAGTCTTTTTTAGTAAACAATACATATGATAGTGTGTAATAATATGTAATTACTTTATTTTTATTTTTTTGGGGTAATCCAGGTATCGAGCTCTTTGAACCTACTAATCTAGGAGGTGACCCACCCGACCCCACAAAAGTTTCCCACCGGCCACGAGGGTAAATCAGAAAGCGCTCACGGAGGCTCATCTAAATAGCCATCATTCTTAGGCTCGCTTCTCACCGGAGGCAAAATCCCCTACAATGCGACGTAGCTGAGATTCAAACCTTAAATCCCTTGATTATCCATTAGAGGGTCTAACCATTGCACCATTGCCCTTAGGGCTATACCTTAGATCCCTTGATTATTCATTAGAGGGCCTAACCATTGCACCATTGCCCTGAGGGTTATAATTACTTTATATTGATACATATGATAGTATCGATTAAAATATTTTATTAATAAAATAAGATTTATTATCTATGAAAATTTAAAATATATCCATTTAGTTTAATAATATAATATTATTTCATATTTCTAGAATATTATTATATTGAATAATAATGATAACAATATGATTTATTAAACTAATAATGATGTTGATATGAAATCATCAATCTAATCAATTAATCCTTATATTTGTTATTTATATTGCATTTGATAAGCGAATATATATACCCTTATTAGGATTTTAAATCATTTGTCATCTTCTTATCTCAAATTATTTAATTTTTCACTTCTTTTATTAACCCCAATTATTTTAAATTCATCTGTCGTTCTAATCCAATACGCTTGAGAAGAAAAAATTTCTATTAATTATCTAAATTAAACTTCAATACAAATCATGCATCCCTTCAAGGATTAGATAATGTCAACCAAAGCTAGGAGGCCACTTTAGCACTATAATAGATAGGCAATACTCCCAAATGTAGTTTATGTGCATAAGAATCTTTTTGTTGCAGCTCCATAAGATCATTCTAGATCTGTACCCACTCCATTTAGGGTGGCAGATTACCCCATTTAGGATGCCATGTTGCCTATTTTACATGTTAATATGCTTAACATTCTGGGTTGATAGGTAGAACAAAACATTGAGTACAAGCGTACAGTCAACTTTGTACTCCGACTATGGGAAATTCAACAACAACAACAATAATCAAGTCTTTATCCTACTAAATGGGTCAACTACATGAATCCTTCTACGTCATTGGGTTCAATCCCCTACTATATTTTCAAATATATTTAAATGATTTTTATCCTATTTTATTGTTGTTAAATTATAGGAAGTTCGAGGGTAGAAAAACATTCTGGGTTGTTGTGGTTATGTTGCAACATAATTTGCACATACAAATGTTTAAGAAGATTTTAATTGGTTCTTTCTAAGTCTAAGGAATTGTGATGAAAAATTATGCAAAACAATAAGGATACTCAATTGAAACTTATGAGAAAAAGTTAGAGTCACTAAAGCATCTAATTGACAGGAAAGGTTAATTATACGTGAGTGGATCATGCCAAACCCAGTATCAACATAGCATTCTGAATTGAGGTTGCATTTTACTTTATTTGTTTAGTACAAAAAGGACCCCCTATGTTAGTACTTGGTTAGAAGTAAGAGTTGCACCTTAGAAGGGTCAAGCTTGTTCAAAAAACCATTAAACAGGTAAGGGTTCGGTAATGATGATTATTTTAACCTCCACGTAAGACTCAAAGCAACCAACCTGACCATATTCAATTTGTTGAGAAGTCTTACTGTAATGCAAATCATATACATTATCTATGTCCTAGGACTTGGCTTCACCTCATAAGGTGATACAGCACACAAATCTTATCACATTCTCAATTAGAATAAGGTAGTGAAACAATTGGTTCATCATAAAATGAGAAGAACATCTCACAGTAAACATGGGAAGTCAAAATTAAGAATCGCAGAATAATAGCCAAGATGAGGAATGATAACACATGGCTTTCATCAGGTACCAAGATAATACCTGCGTTGAAAGCCAAATTTTTCATAGCCACGGGAAAATTTATCGAGACCACCTTCATGTTGGTCAATAATCTCGCGCATTTTCTTGTACTCGCTATATCTGCAATAAGAGAGAGAAAAAAAAATAGCACATCACTCCATATAATTAATTTCTTGATATAAACAACAACATAGATAGAAATGAGAAAAAGGAAGAATAACAATTTCTTCAATAACTAAACAATTTTGCAAAGAACACCATGTATGGCAGTTTGACTGGGATGAATAAGAAGGATCCGAAGTGTTGCATCCTTCAAATCATTTATTCTAACATGGTAAAAAAACTAAAAATATAATAGTAATTATCAGAATGTTGTCTTCATCTCTTATTCTCAATAAGAAGACAAGGGATATATGCCTACCGGTGATCAAGATGTCCTCTGAAACCCTTTAATTTTGGATCAATTTCATAGATCCTTTGACCAGAACCAGGTGGAGGAATGGATCTTGGCTTTCCTTCAACCTCAGCATTTCCTTCCTCTTTAATCTTTTCACTAATGATTTGCGAAGCAATTGTTGTCTGCTCTGCTTCAGGGTCAACCTTCTCCTCACTTATAAAATCAGCTGTTTCAGGTAAAAACTGAAAAGGAGATATATGTCAAGTTAACCACACAAAATGCCTTACAATGATGATTGTCAATTCCGACTCTAAAATGATGATTCGGTAAATCAGATAATCAAGTAATGTATGTCCTCAAGAGTTCAAAGTCAAGCAAACAATCATATCTAACTAATAATTCTGAAAAAGGAATCAGCCAACAGTTTCCAGAGCAACCATCAGCTAAATTGCCCAGACTTGGTTATGTGTATCAACATGAGTGTAGATTGACTGACATGGCTCTTTCTAAAATCTTTGACACGTGAACACCGCAGGTATCTATTATCCACTCAAAGTGTCTGTATTAGAGTGATGGTATCCAACAAGAGATGATAAATGAAAACCTCATGTGTGGGCCAGTGGGAAACTGATGAATAAGCTTGACGAAATATTTTCATGTTAATTAATTGAAGATTTTGAGTGTAGCATAAGATTACATTACCAATGCCATGAGTAATACTTATTTCATGTGAAACAATCATTGCAATGCAACATACAAGTGAAAATAAGCCATAGCTATGTTTAATCACCTGTAGACCACTAGATATAGTCTCTATGTTTGAAGACGTGTCAGTGGAAGATGACAAATCATCATTTTCAGCACCTGGAACTAGCACATTGCCCGTTGCAACAACAGTTGAAGATACAAGGTCAATATCATGAGAGCTACCTGTAATTCTTTTTTGTTTAAGTATATAGTCAAAGAAAATATCATCTTCCCATCAGATTAACAGTAAAGAATTATTGTTTCAACACAAAGGAACCTTTCATGACATAGAAAGTTGGATAAAGAAAGATTGAATGACATTCGAGGTAAGAAAAGAGTTAACTTATGGTACAGCTAACAATTTACACCATTATAGTTGTATACTTCCCTATATTTCTCAAGCATAATTCTGTAATTATTCAAAGAAAGTAAAAGTGGAATTTTTAACTTTCACATAACTGTTCTTATAAACTTAAGGTGCCCCCTATATAATCTATTTTAGCAGCTCACATTAACTATCGAGAAATATGATCATTGCATCGTATTACAGCTACATCTAATATACACAACGTATTGCAAAAGATAAAAGCTCTTTGGGAATTGAATTCACATTATTCATTAATCCCATTTTCAGCTCATAGTGGACAACATTTCATCCATTTAAAAAAAAATGACAGCTAATTCCAAATTCTAAGATCTCTTCAAATATTAGACACACTGTCCATCAATCTCATATTCAGATTGTAATGAACAGCATAAAGAATTACCAATTGGAAAGGACTACTCAATTCCCTAGAAAACTTCGATTAAAGGATAGCATTGTTAATTTTTACTAATTGAATAACCATTTTATTCGATGCGCAACTCATCTCAAACTTGTTGGGTCATCAGTCATCAAGAAACTGAAAATTTGTAAGAGAATATATTATTTCCACATAACCAATTAGAGTATATTTGTAATTTTTATCATGTCAATATCATTGCCAAACACTACATCCTGCCTAAAACGAATGATCCTGAACTAACTTAATATGCAATCTCTCTCCCGAAGACCCCCAATGAAACTTCTGCAGCTTCACATCCTGACTGTTCAAGCTGGGAAAAGAAATCTATGCATCGTATGGTATTAAATGCATCATCCCAGAGAGCCAGCACAATTTTATTATTCTTCACTTTTGCAAGAGCTAAAAGTAACTCTGACATCTTGAATTCGTAAATTATCCTTCGAATCGTCCATCCACACACAAACCTCAATTAAAGGAGAGAGAGGCGCATTGCAAACCCATAGCATTCTCAAAGAAATGACGGCGACACAAGTCACATCTCACCCAATTAAAACGCCAAAACCCGTCATTCTGGAGTCCAGACGTAGCCTGATTACGTCGTCAATATAAGAATAAATTAACTTAAAAATCTCGCTTCTCCTCCATAGTTCTTTCGAGATCATCTATTGGTAACAGTTACTAGCGAAATGCGATCAAGTGACAGTCCAATAAGTAAATAAACAACGAGGAAAAAAGACAGGAAAAACGCATAAGGAGAACTGAGAAGAGAAACCGAGTCATAAGAACCAGAATAACTGAATCAAACAAAAGGAAATCTACAATCACACCAAGATACAAATCGATCGACAAGGCAAACACATATCTCACCAGATGCCCGCGCCTTCATGGTCGGTTTCCTACAGACGCGATCGAGGCGGACACTGCTGCCCCTCCGCTGGCCCCCCAATCCGGATCCCGCAGACAGCCGCGAGATGCGGAGTGTGGGGAAACGTGTCCCGGCAAGAACGAACGCCATCCCGAACAAAAAGAAACGAAAACGAAGTCACAGACGCCTCTTCACTGCACTAAGGTTTCGTCGGAGAAAGATGAGCTCGCCGCTCGCGCTACGAGAGCAACCGAATACGAAAGCAATGGAGTGAGGAATGATACATACAACGCAGTAGAGCTGAGAGCCCTCGTTCGATCGATCCACGACTCGAGCGGAGCGGAGAGAAGCGAAGAAGTCCGACGTCGTCTTCCTCCTCCTCTCGAATGAATATCGATGCACTGCCGGCAGACGCGAGTGAAGTTGGCTGGATCGGTCGGAGAGGCGAGAAGCCAAGAGAGCGAGTCCAGAGATAGAAACGAGTGGGCCCACCGCCCTCGTCGTAAGGCACGAGGACAACAGAACGGAGAGCCGGGGATGGGAATCCGCCACCCATGCCACCGAGTGCGAGAGGAGAAAATAAGATGGGTAATGAACGGCTTCCTTTCCTTCTGGGCACGTCACTAGGGAACAGTGGTAAAGGCCGTTGGCTTTCTTTGTCATTTTATTTATTTCTGGACGCCTTTTACTTATTTATCCTCTGAAACGTAAAAGAACTTCTTTAATATGAAATTAACTTTTGTTCATTCGTAAGGCCAGTAATTGCATAAATATTGCTGAAATAAATTTAGGAAAAGTAAGCTTAACAAAGAAAGTGGCATCGGGATATTTTAGGATAAAAAGAGCTCACTTAATTATCATTTTAATAAAAACATTTTTAAAATATAAAATAATAGTTTATTATATTTTTATCCCACATAACAACCATATAATAATCAATAATTATAACATGTCAAAATAAATTATATATGTATATATACTGATTTATAAAAAATATTTAAATGTAATCAAAAGTATTATTTCAATATAATTAAAATCATTTTAAAACTGCTATATAATTGATACATCTAATTTAGTCTCTTTCATCCTTCAATACTAACAAGGGATAGTATACTGATACTAATATTCATATATTATCTATAGATTTGATTCTCACTAATGTCCGTATAACTCAAATAAAAAATTTCGATTGTTTGTCACAACTTCAATAGCATCGTAGCTGTCACTATAATATCAGAATATTTTTTAATAAATAATATATTAGGATACTTTAAAAAAATATAAAAGAGGTATTGATTTTGATAATTTAATAATCAAATAATAATTGGGACATTCTTTTAGGGCCAAAATCAAGAGAGCATTCTTTGTTAAAGGGCATCCTATGTTGATTTATTATCAAAATAGCACTTCAACCCCTTGTTCCTAATCTAATGTTTGGCCGACTTTGATTAGTTTACAGATCGGTTCACGTTAAACCCTAAATCGATTGTCTTGCCGAGACGAGCAGGAAAAAATCCAAGACATTTAAAGTTTATGCTTCTCGAAAAATTTCAACATTTCAAACTCTCCTACTTCAAAATCCCTCGTTTGCTCTTCACATTCTTCAACGATCAACTTCACCGCCTCACTTGCTTGCCACCTCCTAAGCTTCCTCTCTAAGCTTGTCTAAAGTTATTAGACATATATATTAGTTTGCACACCTTTATGTGTGCGAACCGTGGGCGACATCTGACGTGGAGAGCTAACACATCGCTCAATCAAATTTTTTATTCATTTTTTTCACTCTTGCATGCAGACAGAGCTATTCTTCAAAGAACAGCTATGCATGCAATAACAACTCTGCATGCAGAGTTGTTCTTCAAAGAACAACTCTCATGCATAGCTGGTCTTCAAAGAACAGCTCGCATGCAAGAACA
>JBAMIE010234750.1:3553-20545 GCA_037177295.1 Kaempferia parviflora
CATCAAACTTTAATTTATATATATATATATATATATTAGTCTACACACTCCGTTCGTGCACACTCCTTAGCTACCCTCATAAGGCACTGGAAGCACCTACGGGCGCCCTGATTCATTTTTTGAGGTCCGAGCACCCGAAAGATACTTCTGGGTACCTGGACCTGTGAGGAGCACTCGTGAATGTGCACCGAATATATATATATAGTTGATTGGATGGTATTAGTTATTTATTAATTAGAAAATAAATTTATATTTGATTGTTAATTATTTCAAATAATGATATTTGATTCTGTCTTAGATTAAGAGATAGTATCACTCGATAAAGTAACCATGGCCGAATACTTTCGACTGATTAGATACCAGGTCGGTCTCTGTAAGGTCAATCAAACTTCAATCATGTCGGCTTCGTTCAGGATAGACTTCAACCAGGTTGATCTCCTTCAGATCGAACTTCAATAAAGTCGGCTTCCTTTAGGACAAGCTTCAATCAGGTCGACCTGCTTCAGGTCAACCTGCGTGAGAACATACTTCTAAATGCTCAGTAGCACATAGATCTTCTGTCTAATTCCCAAAATATACACCATGTTAGAACCTTGACAAAGCCTCTCGGACGCTCAAGTCAAACCTTGAAGAAAAGATTGAGAAAATGAAAGGCGAAAACTGATAATAAGGAGAGTATAAATTATGGAGATTATTTACCTTAATACTACAACCAATTACGTTTAAATAGAAAGTGAAAGGATAACTGTTCTCAAAGAAAACACCTTTTCCTTCTCTTCCGAGAGACACATCGAATCAGAGTTATAGATTGGGGCAGACCAAAGTCGGATGTGAATCGGACAGACTTGACTTGAGGTCTTCCAGTTGGAGTCAACTTGACCCAAGCTCGGTCTAACTTGACTCAAGCTCGGTTTGTCTTGATTCGAGCTCGACTTGACTTGACTTCAGACTCAACTAGACTGTGGACTTGACTGTGCCATGCGGTTCTCACAATGTTCACCACATCACTATTTATATAGTTTAATAATTTATTTACTGTATTAAAAATGTCCTTGTACCTTAAATTAATGTATTTAATAATCAATTATTTATTTTAAATATTTAAATTTGTATAATTCAAAAATAATCACTTCAAGATGTAATTTAAATTTAATTAAATTAGTAATTTACCTAGTTTGCTAATTAATTAAATACGTTTTTTAAAAAAATAAAGTACATTTACAGTTAATTAAATAATTAATTTATGTTTAATTAATTATTAGTTATTAGTTTTGATCTAATTAAATTTATTTTTAGCTAAATAATTAATAATTATTAAATGTGCATCTCATATTCTTAGTTATCTTTTAAGTCATTTGGTGTTTTTTTTTTAATTTTAAGCTCTATAAAATTATTAAATACCTTTGTAGCTAATAACAATTTGAAAAGTAATTTCAAATGTTTTTCTTATTATTTTCTTTTCTGGTATGTAATTCTGTTACGCAGCTGAGGCCTTCCTCTTAGGATTCCAGCACTACCTTGTAATGCTGGGAACTTCAGTCATCATTCCTACAGCTCTTGTTCCTCAAATGGGAGGTGGAAATGTAGGGCTCATCAATTTCAATTCTGCAATTTAATTCAGATTTATATTTTAAATATTTGCAATTCATGCCTTGTTAAATAAAATTCTTAGGATGAAATAGCAAGAGTGCTCCAAACCCTACTGTTTGTGGCTGGCATAAACACCCTGCTACAGACAACGTTTGGAACTCGATTGCCTGCTGTGGTTGGTGGCTCATACACTTTCATTCTCCCCACAATCTCAATCATTTTGGCTTCTCGCTACAGTCACATTATGGACCCTCATCAGGTGTTTTGGATCTGATTGATCATGTTCATAGTTCTTGAAACACAAGACTTGTCGTTGCTGTTGTTCTTTAAGTTGGAAATTTTGTGTTTGTTTTCAGCGATTTTTACGCGTCATGAGGGGGACACAGGGGGCTCTCATTGCTGCCTCAGCTGTGCAGATCATACTAGGCTTTAGTGGCCTATGGCGCCTTGTAGTAAGGTTCATTATCAACTACAATTTTCTCCTTTCTTTTTTCGCTATCTCGATATAACTTTAAAGATCATATCGATGTAAATTTGATGTTAGATTACTGAGTCCTCTTTCGGCTGCACCACTGGTTGCTCTGGTTGGCTTTGGCCTCTACCAACATGGATTTCCTGCAGTAAGATTTCCTTTGTTGAGAGTTCGCAAACAATTGTATTTCGTTTTTTTTTTTTTTTTTGTTGTTGTTGTTAAATTCTTAAAGATTCATGTTTCATGGTCACAGGTTGCAAAATGTATAGAAATTGGACTTCCTCAGCTAATCCTGCTCATAATACTTTCACAGGTAGTAGAAAACAAGGAAAAACAAGTTTAGATCTTTGCTAACTAATGAATGATTCATTGTTCTTCAATAAATTTTCAGTATATTCCACATGCAATGCAATCAAAGAAGCGTGTTGTCGAACTGTTTGCACTCGTAATCTCGGTTGGAATTGTATGGCTTTTTGCCTTTATCCTCACTGTGGGAGGTGCATATAGACATGCACCCAGAAGAACTCAACTTCACTGTCGTACCGACCGGTCTGGGCTCATCGGAGCATCTCCATGGTAATGTACAATATCTACATATTTACCATCTATATTTTCATGTAGTCCACTCGATCGTTAATGATGCCGGCAGGATAAGAATCCCCTACCCTTTTCAATGGGGGACTCCAACTTTTGATGCGGGTGAAGCTTTTGCCATGATGGTTGCTTCATTTGTTGCTCTTGTAGAGGTACCTCGTCTCCATCTTCTCCTCCCTTTGTGAGAACATGATTTTAGCTTTTGAAACATTGCAGTCGACTGGAGGTTTTATAGCTGTTTCAAGGCTTGCAAGTGCCACACAAGTGCCACCATCAGTTCTAAGTCGAGGTGTGGGATGGCAGGTGTTGAATCTTTCTCTACTCATTTTTCTGAAAAGTTTCTTTTATCTGCATCACTTGTATCTTTTGTTTACAAGTAGGGAATTGGAGTTTTGCTGGATGGGATATTTGGAACAGTAAACGGATCCACTGTGTCTGTGTAAGTTCATAGATTGATTTACCGGACGAGTGTATTGCAGAAAAATTCAAAGAAACAATTGAAAATAATGCAGTGAAAATGCCGGTCTGTTGGCTTTGACTCGTGTTGGTAGCAGAAGAGTAGCTCAAATATCTGCAGTGTTCATGATCTTCTTTTCTGTACTTGGTTAGTAGCTCAAACATAATTGCAGTAGCTTCTTTGGTTTATATTTGATCTTAACTCATGTTCTTTCAGGAAAATTTGGAGCTGTTTTTGCTTCTATTCCAGGGCCAATTCTTGCAGCTGTGTATTGTCTTCTCTTTGCATATGTTGGTAGGCTTCTTGTGAACATATACAATTAATCTTGCAGCTCAAGCATGAACTTTTGCTCCATGAACAGGTGCTGCAGGTCTCAGTTTCCTTCAGTTCTGCAACTTCAACACCTTCAGGACAAAGTTCATTTTAGGGTTCTCTGTGTTTATGGGTTTATCAGTTCCTCAATACTTCAATGAATATACTTCTGTTGCTGGCCGTGGACCAGTGCATACTGGTGCTAGATGGGTATGCCACTGATTGAACCATGCACAATTCTATTTGGTCTAATTTCTTTCTCTAGACTTAAAACTGTGCTAATCTTCGTCCTCCAGTTCAATGATAGCATCAGCATCTTGTTCTCCTCGCAAGTGCTAGTCGCCGGCTCTGTAGCATATTTCTTGGACAACACTCTGAAAAGAAATGATGGCACAACAAGGAAAGATAGAGGATATCACTTTTGGGATAGGTTTCGATCGTTTAGATCGGATCCAAGGAGCGAGGAATTCTACTCATTGCCGTTTAATCTCAACAAGTATTTTCCATCAGTCTGAGTTTGAGCAAGAAGGCAAAGTTCTCTCTGCAATTCTTCAATCCTTTTCTCATAAAAATCATATGGCAATGTACAATCATTTTGCCCACTGCATTCTTCTCAGATGTCGACTAGTTCGTAATGTCATGACTAGATAGAGGTTCTTCACAACATGACAGTAATGTAATGCAACAGTTATGCAACTTCTTAAAGAAGTTGAAATATGAAACTTGTGCCTCTTGTGTAGCATTAAAGAAACTTCAGCAATTTTCTAGTGGAAAGATAATTTAGGGGCAGTTTTCTTAGGCAGAAATATTACAAAACTGAAGAGCTATCCAAAACAAGTTTTTAAAGGGACATGGGGAAACAATTGTCTTTGTAACTGAAGACTCCTCTCTTCAGATCATTATGAAATACCAGATGGGAACCGTAATCGACTTTAATAACCCCTTATCGTTTCAGGGATAATGAACTGCTGAGTTTTCTTCGCATTCATCTGGTGGTGTATCTCAGCGAGCTTTGGAACCAATGACTCTCTTTGCAAAAGAAGGCAAGCAGAATGCAGCAGAATGGATCTGGAAAAACAGAAGAGCTAAGTAACTGAAAGGAATGTGTGTTGGCTGAACAACGCTTCCGGGGGATTAATTACCTCAGAATTATAAAATTTCAAGGGTCCCATAGATTTGATAGAAATCTCATCCTGATCAATGTGGTATACAGGATGCTGGAAATCAACTGCTGGTCCTTCAGTCGAACAAAGCATGAACCCGATAACCCCACTGCATTGATGAAATCATCAGTAGCCACGTGTATCCATTCAGTAAGAGTGAACTACATGAGGTTAACAGCCATACCTTGGGTATGTTGGAACGGTCGTCCAAGCATAACTCACAGAGCCTCGGAAGACCTGGCGACAAGCAGAAACAATGTCTTCGATCAGTTGCATATGAAGCCATATGCTCTCCGCTTGGGTGCATACAACTCCACCTGGACGAAGGGCCTTAGCAATAGACTCAAAGAAGGGCTTCTCAAAAAGTTCTTGAGCTGGACCTGATTGAGCCAAGAAATAAAATTAGGATGCTCCAAGGAAACAAAAACAGAAAATAGAGAGTTGATGTGTACCTATTGGATCAGATGAATCCACAATAATTGCATCATAGGTACCTTCGGGAACAGCTTTCAGAAATGCGACTCCTGCAATTTTTGATAATATAAACCAAGTTGCAAAGATCACAAAGAAGTATCCAAATTATTCCTATTAGCCAAAAATAATGCAACAAAACTTAATAAAAAAAATCCAGTATATCAAAATACTGCTAAACTAGCTTGCAGTTAGTCAAACATTAATGTACAAAGTGATAGATAACTCATAACATGTCTTATAGGCAGGGGTGCCAACTTGCTTAGTTAGTAAGAGTTGGGTAACCCAACACCATAAACCATATTTAGCCCTAGAGATTGTTAAAAATAGATATTTAAAAAAGCAACCAATTCTTTTGATACTTTTCGCCCAGAAATAATTCTTACCATCACCAATATGCAGAGTGACACGAGGATCCTTATAACCAACAGCGAGATGTGGAAAGAATTGCTTTGAAACCTAGAACAAGAAATCGACTTTTCAGAGCACAGTTTGAATTGAACATAAAAGCATGTGAAAGTGAACTCTTGATTGATTGGCAAAAATCATTTTACATATGAAAAGATTCCATTCAGCCCTTACTGATCGGATAATTGTGTCAATTGTAGATTGTATTCCAGAAATGCAAATTAGAAAAGTTATTTAGTAATTAATTGTAAATATAAAACAATACATTTTAAAGTAGTATACTAGTATTATAGAGCCTGTTCTACTATTATTAACTAAGTATTACAGATGTATTACCATTTCCTTGCTCGGAGTCCTAGGTAGGGTGTTTGTATGCTGACATTTTTGTTTTTCCTTTTTTTTGGATAAAAAAAAAAGACAAAATGCATAGAGTTGTCAATTTTGACATACTTGGAGTTTATACAGACAATTGTATGAACTCACTATGTTTGAGAATGAAACTACAAAAGCAAGGTTTTAAATGTTGTGCTATTTTGGTTGGCACAGCTGAAACACCATATTCTGCTGTTATAAATCATATAGTTGTTGCCAAAGGAGATATTCTTCTTGGTCAGTTCATATTTTAATATCCATTTTCATAATTTCCTCTTATTTTCATGTTTCAGTTTCATGTCCTATATAATTACATAAAGGTTGAAGATAACTACCAACGGCATGCCTGAATTTAATGTAGTCAAGTTAAAGCATTCAAATTTTTGAACCAAGTATAACACCCTACACAATTAGGGATACCAGGAAGAAAAACCATGACAGAATGCAGATGAATACTCGATTGTAAAGCACAAAATTTATCATTTTACTCACATCTATAACCATCTTATCAATCTCGCATATATCTATTTGCTCCACAGAAGAATAACGTGAAACTTCTCGCAGTACACCTCCATCACCACCACCAATAACCAGTACCTGAAATAAATCAGTCAATCAATCCCACAATATTGGCAGAAATTTGAATAATATAGACAAGAAGTTCACATATCTACTACTGCAAGCTTTTAAAAATGTCAAACAGCATTGTGTCATAAACAATAAAAAAATGTCTTATCAAGTAGAAGACTTGAGAGGAAAGAAAGGGATTATTTTTTAAAGAATGAGAACTTCAATTAGCAAGGAGGACCTGGATACAGTTTAGTGCAGACCATGCGGTAGGACAACAAGTATTTGAGTTGCACATAAATAAGGAAAAAATTAAAAGGTTATAGAAGAACCCTTCAAGCTGGACAAAGATAGCTTGGAGTACACAATTCAATAGCATAATAGACCATCTGTTCCATTTTTTACTTTAAGAAGGTAAGTAGGTAATAAAATTTAATTTGTATATGCACCTTTCTAGGATTTGGTATTGAGCACAATGGAAGATGAGTAATCATTTCTTGGTAAGCACATTCATCTCGGTCTGTTACTTGAATCACTCCATCTAAGACAAGAACCTTGCCGTAGGTAGATGACTGAAAAAATAAATAAATAAAAATCAGCCTGTCTGGAAAATTCTGCTTCACAAATGTCACAAACAATGGAAGATAAAAATCATATGCCACTCAATCAATCATAATTACCTGGAATACCAGTACATTTTGGTAATCTGATTTTGCCTGAAACAAAACCTTTTCAACCTTCAAAGAGTGAGCCTCTCCTACATAAGTTACCAGAAACGTACAATTATCAATTTCAGTAAGAAATCAAAGAAAAGAAAACAATAATGGTGAAAGTTTGCATGTTCTGCATGATTTTTTATTATAATTTTTTTGCAGGGAAATCTACAATAATTTTACAAGAAAACTGGCAGGACAGAGTTATGGCTCTGTTTGCCCAGTTGACCCTAGAGGAAAAGAAGCTGGAGAGAAGGGGAAAAGGTGACGGAGAGGAGGTGCCAACAGAAGGGGAAACAAGCTATTTAGCTGGGTAAGTGGACAAGGATGAAAGAAACAGAGCGATAACAATCAAATGATGAGATACACTCTCATCTTCCTCTCTCACACCTACCACTGACACCACCCTCTCCCCATTCACACTCATCACCCACCCGCACCCACTGCTGCCCAGAGCACCTTCCCAGCCACTTGCTCATTCACTCCCACACCACCTCCCTTACTTTTGCTCATTGCAAGCAGATGTTGCCCTCCCATGCTTCATGCAAGATGCAGGATCTCACCCTCTTTGGACATTAGACATTGGACATTGGATGGCTACGCCAACTCTCTTTTCCAACCAGATCTAGGACAACATACAACGTGGAAAGTGAAGTAATTGGAGGAATGGGTAACATCATCTTTTTGCAACTATTTCTATGAAAGTCCCCCACTTCCACCCAAAAATTGAGCAGAAGTATATGTGATCAAAAGGCTTCCACATAAGGGGCTCAAAGGCCCTTCTATGGTTTCTTTTGCCTGGATCAACGCAAGGGAGGGAACCAAAGCAACCTCAGATATTGTGCCTTTCTGCATGTAAACAGACACTAATAGTCACATACACTTCATCTTATCCTAAATAATTCTTAATAAGATTCAATTCAATTATAATACATTATCAACTCAGAAGTGGAACTTGATGAATGGTGCAAATTTTTAGAGTCCTTTCATTTTCCAAATTTTCCTAACTACTTTTCATTAATTCCCTTGATAATATACCCGACCTCACCACAAGGCCACTTACCAAAAGAAGAAAAAAAAATTGGCTCCATTAAAGAAAATAAGAGATCATGTGCAATCTTGGTGAGATGAACAAAAAAAAAGTAACATTTTTCTACCATCATAAAAAAGCATAATCATAGGTTTATCAAGCATCAAAATGATATACACTAACTTATTTTCTGTTTATTAAATGATACTCGAGAAATCAACAATATACAGTGGCAATATAAGCATTAGGGTTTGGCTCCTTTAGCATCTTCCATTTCATCCGGAAACGCGAATGCTTATAAAAAATCATTGATATGTCAAAAAATCGATTCTTTTGGAAATCATGTCAAGGAAAAACTTATTTGACCTCAAAAGAAGCCCAAAACAGGAGAGTAAACTGAGGCAAACTCTATGAATAAGTATAAAAAAAACAAATTTTCACTACTCCAGAGATATCAGAACCACCGTAGCCAAACCCTAGAACAGCAAACCTAATCTGAACTCTGAGGAGAAGAGAATAGTCCGCGAACCAGACGGCAAAAACCCAGACCGGTTCCAGAGGAAGGAGGGTCACCGATAGGAAGAGTCGAAAAACGGATCACGGACCTGGCCACATGGGGCTGATCTCGGAGAACCACCCAGGGATGACAGCGGAGATTCCATCGGACGCCGGATCCCCCTCGCTCGGTGTTGCTCTCTTCGCCACCTCCTCCACCTCTCTATCCGCCGCCACTTCCTCGCGCTCCATCGCCGCTTCTCCACTTCTTCGCCCTCCTCACTCTCTATTTAACGGCGCGTGTATCGATGACTAACTACGACAAGAAGAAGCCACATTTGCGGTCCCATTTGGTGGTTTTTTTAAAAATAATAATAAAGAAAATAATAATATTTTATTTTTTTTTATCCCATATCCGGCTCTTACCGACTATTCCCAGAGGAAATATTTAATATTAAAATAACTTTGAGTATACTTTAATAATTTCTAAATTAACATTTTGTGTGTGATTTTTTTTTTTTACAATTGATGTAATCGTGTAATAACAATCAATTACATCATTTAACTTTTTATAAGATTTTAATTAATTTATCACATATTACTTTGAAAACAATATAATAAAATTATATTATTTAATACGATTTATTTTAACATAAATGGTCCATAAATATAACATATAATAGTAAAGTATTTAAGAAAACAAATAATAGGATAATCAAATTATATTAATAATAAGATCTAAATCACGATCCCTATACATATGATTTTCTTGAATTTGGATAATAGTGCAATGACATAATGTTTTTTAAATATCAATTTTAATGAATTAATACATATATTTTTTTTAATAGATAGTTAGCTTAAGAACATTAGATTGATGAAATATATCCATTATGAGTGTTTTTAAATTTATTTTGATGGTCGATGAGAAATTTTTATAAGACTAAATTGGTAATCCATGAAAACTTTTTATGTAATTGAATAGATTACCTTTAAATTTATTCGAGCTGGATTTCATATCTAATGCAAAATAAGAAGTGAAAAAATGGTATATGATAAGGTTATCGATTAAGAGGTGCTTGGTAGGCGAGTTTAAGAGGCTGGAATGGAAATGAAAGTTACTTCATTATAAATCCTAATGCTTGTTAGATAAGATTCGAAATCAAAATATGGATTTGATATTCCCAATTTTATAACCTAATCCTCTTAAATTATCATTAAACTTATTTTCTATAATTAAATTTATTATCATTTTCATTATCAAATATATACCAAACAACTCAAATAATCAAGTGGCGTTGTTAGAGACTTAAAGCTATGGTACACGAGACACTTCATGCGGCGCAATCTACGCGTTCAATAATTAAATTGGAATAAATTAATAAGATCTATATCGTAAATTTTGTATGGGTTCATGTCCAGACAAATTATACTACAAATTTGAAGCAAGTTACTCAACTAATTATTGGGCGAAAAAAAATCAACATGGTAGGTGGCCATGATAGGAAAAAATCAACAGCGTCTTACCAAACCGTTTAGAAAACTTTTCAAAATATCTAAATCATCCGTACCTACTTTTAAAATTATTGGACCATGATGGAAAAATATCTCTCCCATGTCTTGACCATTTACACTTATAACTAGTAGTCACCCGTAGTTTACCTCCTCCGTGTTGGCTCTGGGACGGATCGGCAGGGACACTAGGGGCGAGCGATTCACCTTTTGCCACATGATAGAAAAATATCAATAGCCTCTTATCTTATCATATCGTTTAGAAAACTTTTCAAAATATCTAAATCACGTTACTTATAAATTTATTAAATCACCTGCTCAATATTTAGGTAGTGTTTGGTTGATGAATTTAAGAATGAGGAAATGGAATGATAGTAAATGATGATTTTTGGATTATGGGTTTGGAAATAAAAATTTGGGAATGATTTCTAAATATATGAGAATCACCAAACCCATGTAGTTTCATATGTTTCATTTCCATTCCCAATCTCTTCTTCCTTAAAAATTTAATTTTTTAAAAAAAATTAAAATTTTTAAAATTTAAAAATTTAAGCATTATAAAAAATATTTAATATTTTAATATTTAAAATTAAAAAATTATAAAATAAAATAAAAAAATTTAAAAAAATTTAAAACTAAAAAAAATTTAAAATTTTAAAAATAAAATTTAAAAATTAACAAACTTAAACAAATAAAACAATTTTTAAAAAATAATCTAAAAAAATAAAAATAAAACAAATAAAACAAAAAATTTAAAAAATAAAACAAAAATAGGGGAAAAAGAAAAAAATGAAAAAAAATAGAAAATTAGAAAAAAAAAAAAATATATATATATATATATAAATAAATAATTAAAGGGAAAGGAGAGAGATAAATAAAATAATAATAATAATTTTAATTTCAAAAAGGTAATCATACCTAATTAGAGCTTATAAACCAAACAATAGTATTGGAATGGCTAAATTCATTCATATTCCAGTCTACTATCAATTAATGCTCTCAAATATTAATTTGACATAATATATTGAATATAATAATTTTTTGAATTCTAATTAAATTTTTAATCGTTAAAAAAAAAGATTTTAATCGATTGCTACAATATAAACAAACAGTAACTTTAATCTAACAATTGAATAATTTTTTTAAACGATTAAAAATTCAATTGTGTAAAAAATCAATGCTTTCAATATATTATTTTAAATTGATATTTAAGAGCACATATAATTATGAGAACTAGACGAATGTATAGGACTTGGTTTCATGTTATTCCAAACTTTTTAGATCTATCAGTTAGCCAAAACCAGCTGATGGAACTAGAGAGCTCGAAATGACATAAAATCAAGTCTTATGTGTTCGTCTAATTTTTCTAATTATATACATGTATACACACACAAATATCAATTTGACATGATATATTGAGAGTAGTGATTTTTTAATATAAATTGGTCTTTTAAAAAAAAGTATGCGTGTTTAAAATAAAATAAAAAATAATAATTACCCGATTCGATTGTTACACTATAGCAATCGATTTGGATAAATGGGAAGGGGTAAAATGGATATTGGATATATGATTTGTAATTTTGAAAGTAGGGTACGTGATTTATATATTTCAAAACGTTTATTACGCAGTTTGATATATATAGAAATTTTATGCGGACGAGTTTGTTGTAGACTCGTTCGTGACAAGCGGCTTTTTTTTTGTCCTTAGGGTATGTGGCATAATATTTCTCAGGTTTGCATGGGTATGCGATATAAGATCCTTAGGGTAACATTACTATAGGAATTTTATGTTGCGAACGAGTTTGTCGCGGACTCATCTACGACAATAAGCTTTTTTGTTTATTTTTTTAAGCTTTCAGTTATGTCAATAAGATTTTACATTTAGGATTTAGGGGTTGAGTTATAGTATTGAGCACAAAAAATTTTCAAATAAAAAAAAATCTAGGTTTGCACGAGATATGATCTTTGGGGTAACTTATATATACAAAAAAAATTTCTTATATGGGTGGTGGGCGACTACAGACATAGCGATCTAATGCAGCGTTTATTCATATTTTTTAATCTCTCTTTTCTCTTCTGCATGTAATTTCTTCTACCGTCTCTCTCCTACATACAATGTATATGTTTTTTAAAAAACAGTTACACAATGTAAATGATTTTTATTTTTTAAAATAGCTAAATTGTGTAACTATTTTTAAAACATAGCAATTTATTTTTTTTTTTAAATAGCAAGTTACTAGTTTTTAAAAAACAGCTAAACTGCATAGCTTTTAAAAAAAACGGCTATGTGCTATTTTATTTTTATAAAAAAATAGCAATGTGTTATTTTTTAAAAAATATCAATGTAGGTATTTTTTGTTGATGCAATCATGTTTTGATGTGTGTGTTAAATGGTTTAAGTAAGGTTTCATATGGATTTAATGTGGGTTCAAGCCATGCAGGGACTGAACAAGTACACAGGAATCTCATACAAGGGTTCCGTCCTTGAGTCGGTGAAGGATGGCGCATCTGAGGAACCGCCGAACGTAGAAGCAACGGAGTGGAGCCAAGGAAGCAGACTTCGAGGGCAAGTGAAGGATGACATGGAGACGAGCCGCATGCTCGTGTGCATCCGAGGGACGAGGCTAGAGGAAGAGAGCTTCAAAGGGCGACTCCGAAGAGATGAGAGGAGTGAATTTGTAATGTATCAGTCGCCTGATAAGAGTATCAGGCGACTGGACCAGGCGACTGATCCCGTGAACAGAGTGAATTTCGAACTTCACAGAAAGATTGGTCGAATGGACCAGGCGACTGATCCCTCAACCAAGCGACTGGTCAAGTAGCCGTTGGCACTTTCTAACTAGCCATTGAGTGTCTGCAGAAGGTCGTTGTGAGAGGATCAGTCGCCTGGTCCTAAAACCAGACGACTGCTGCAGACTGAGTGAGCTTTTCAGCTCACTCTCTCCTCCTATTTAAGGAGAGACTTAGCCACAAAAATGGCTAGTGCTCTGAAGCTAATTTTGTGATCATTACTTCTCTTCTTCCTCCACTCTCAATCTACATTGTTAAGAGGAAGAAGATATTCATTGTGAGAGGTTTGTTTCACCGAGAAGAAGCAAGTTCTTATTGAAAGAGTACTCACGTGGATCCTTGGACTAGTCACCTCCGCTGGAGGTGGAAACCAAGTAAACAAAGGTGTTAGTATTAGTAATATTCTTCTTTTGTATTTTGTCTTTAGATTTCCGCTGCACTATATGAAGACAAAGTTCAGTCATCCACGATCCAACAAGTGGGTATCAGAGCAAGGACCACCTTCAACGGATTAATCGCCAAGAAGAGCATACAAGAAGATGGACAACTCAAACATTCATCCACCCAAATTCGAAGGAGATTTTGCTTAGTGGAAGAAAAGGATGGAAGTCTTTTTCGAAACCTATTTCGACATCATGCTTATCATGTAAAATAGTTTTGAAGTCCCAATGGATGGAATGAAGAGGTAGAGAAGTCAAAATGGAATAAGAGAGAAAGAGAGGATTATCTTGCCAACTCGAAAGCGATCCATCATCTACTCAATGTGCTCCTACAACAAGAAGTTACAAGAATCGGGAGCTACACATGTGCCAAGGATTTATGGGAGAAGCTTATAGAGCTACATGAAGACACATCAGAAGCTAAGCTAGCAAAGAGGGATCTTCTTAGAACACAACATAGAAATCTCAAGATTGAAAAAGGGGAAAAGGTAACCTCTCTACATGCTAAATTTAAAGAAATTTTGAATGAGCTAACAAGTGTAGGTGAGAAGCTCTTCAACCGAGACATCATCATGAAAGCAATCAATGCTTTTCCAAAAACCTCCACATGGACCTCGATTGTAGATTCATTCTACATATCGAAGGATTTGGAGAAGTGCACATTGGATGAGTTCTTCTCAACCATGGAGCTCCACGAATCAAGGGTAGAAAATTTGGACAAGAAACCCCATGGATCAAGAGGAGTAGCTCTAATGGTCAACAAGGAGAAGGGCAAAAAGAAAAGCTTCCATCCCCACCATCATCGGATTCGGAAAGCTCAAATGATTCAATGGATAGTGACCAAGAAGCCTACATCATAAGAAAAATAAGAAAAAACATTTAAATATTTTTCTACTAACAAGTCTCATGCTAGAAGGAGCTCAAGGGAAAAAAGTAGACCAAGGAAGCTCATTTGCTACAATTGCCAAGGAGAAGGTCATATGAGAGATGATTGTCCCCTCTTGAAGAAAAGAAGAAAAAAAAGAAGGAAGAAAAGAAGAAGCCTAAAGAGAAGAGTCTAAGAGTTACTTGGGATGATCCGCAATCATCGAAAGAAGAAAAGCACCGGTACCTAGTGGTGAACTTAGCCTTGATGGGGATTGATGACCTAGCCTCCACCTCATCCGAAGTTGAGAAGAGCTCAAGTAAAGAAGAAGAAGGGAGCTCAAGTGATGGGGGAGGTAGCACTTCAGATTCGGACTTCATGGTAAGTGAGGTATACAAATTCTCTTCACATATTTTGGTTAATGAAATTAAGAAATTGAATAAGGATATTTTCATGCAAAAAGAAAATATAAATGCTTGAAAAATGAAAATTGCATGCTTAAGGAACAATTAGAATCCATGTCTACCTCTAGGAATGATGATATGCATGCTCCCTCAAATTTGAATGCTTCATGTTTAGAAGAAGAAAATAGGAATTTAAGAAAAAAGGTAGATTATTTGACCAATGCCTTTAGAAAGTTTGAAATTGGCTCCAATACTTTAAATTTGATCATTGGGAGCCAAAGGGTAAGTTTTAACAAGAAAGGACTAGGATATAAAGAATCCAACAATGAAAAGTCTTATCATTGCCTAATTGCAAGGGGGCAACCTAAGGCCAAAGTAGTTAACAAGACTTGGATTCCTAAGAAATACTTGGTTAACCCAATTAGGGAGAACCACTATTGGGTACCAAAATCAATCCTCAAGGGTTACAGGATTTGAGGGTAGTCAACCATAGGAGACTTATTTATATTCATGATATGGTTGACTAGTGGTTTGGGGAAGAACACTTAGCCTTGGTAGAAACTTTATGATAAAAAGGCTAAGTAGGAGGATACCATGTATTCATCTCACACTATTGGCATGCCTTGATTGTTTTTATTTATCAAGTGTGAGATGTTAGGATGATACAATTAATTCACATATGCTTATGGCATAATGGTAGATTATAGATGTATAAAATAGCAATCATAGTCCAACTATGGGGAAAGCAAGTGTTTAATTAATGAGCACTTTGCCCATAGATCATGGTTGGATATTTAAAATATTTTGAAAACTATTTTATTTTTCATTTACTGTGTTTTAGTGTTTTCAAACATAAGATTTCAAAATTAGGTGTTAAAGTTGATACAATATTACACCTTTTGAGCATTTTTGAATCAAAGTCAAATTTTCAAAAATATGATAAATTTTCATGAAAACATATTTTTTATGGATAAAGTAAGTTAAAAGAAATGTGTTTTCAAAATTTTATAATTTTTCACATTTTCTAGAATTTTTTTATGAATTTCTAAAAAACGGACTTAAAAACAGAAATGTATCATATTTCTGTACCAGTCACCTGGTATAGTGACCAGGCGACTGGTACGTGCTTAGAGTGTTTTCTAAATTCAATTTTTCAGAAATGAAAAGTATTGAAAAGTTAGCTTTTCTTAGTACCATGAATATGTTTTAATGTACCCCTGTTTGATGGTGTCAAAGGGGGAGAGTTAGGTTTAAGTGTGTTTGTATATCTTCAGAAAATGTTTATGGAAAATGAAAATTGAAAGTGAGAATGTATTAAGGGGGAGCTTAAACCTAGGGGAGGTTTATGATTATGCTTCACACGCTTAATTATAATTATTTTGGATTTTCATGCTTTATTTATCCTAACTTAAACATATTTGCCACACATCAAAAAGGGGAGATTGTTGATGTAATCATGTTTTGATGTGTGTGTGTCAAAGAGTTTAAGTTAGGTTTCATATGGATCTAATGTGGGTTCAAGTCATGCAGGGACTAAACAAGTACATTGAGATCTCATCTAAGGGCTCGGTCCTTGAGTCGGTGAAGGATGGAGCATCCGAGGGACCGCCGGACAAGGAGCAACAGAGTGGAGCCAAGGAAGAAGACTTCAAGGCGAGTGAAGGATGACATGGAAATGAGTCGCGGGCTCGTATGCATTCGAGGGACAAAGGCCGAAGGAAGAGGGCTTCAAAAGGCTACTCCGGAGAGATGAGAGAATGTGATTTGTACTATAACAGTCGCCTAGTAAGAGTACCAGGCGATTGGACCAATCACCAGGTCTTGGACCAGGTGACTAGTCTTGTGGAGGAAGTGAATTTCGAACCTCACAGAAAGATTGGTCGAGTGGATCAGTCGCCTGGATCAGTCGACTGATCCCTAGACCATGCGACTGATATATATACGTTGGGTGTCCATTGGCTGACCATTGAAGGTTTGAAAGCTACGGATGTGAGAGGATTAGTCGGCTGATCCTAAGACCAGGCGACTACTGCAGACTGAGTGTAGTTTTCAGCTCCACTCTCTCCTCCTATTTAAGGAGAAGACTTAGCCACGAAAATGGCTAGTGCTGTAGTCATATTTCTTGTGTATTTGCCCAAACATTCTCAGCTCTTCTCTTCCTCCTAATCTCATCCTCCCAATTGTAAAGAGGAAGAGAAATCTTTGTGAGAGGTTTGCTTCACTGAGAAGAAGCGAGTCCATTGTGGAGAGGTTTACTTGGCATGGATACCAAATAAACAAAGATATTAGCATTGGTAATCATCTTACTTTATATTTTGTCTTTAGATTTCCGCTACA
>JBAMIE010234937.1:0-20537 GCA_037177295.1 Kaempferia parviflora
GTTAACATTTGTTTTACTAGTTGCAACAACTGTTGAAATTTTTCTGTAATAAAAATTATCATGACTGATTTGCGCAATATGATAGGGGATGAGTGGATAAATGACAGTTTGGTAGTAGACATCGAGAATGATATTTTTGCCACAATTGAAAATGAACAAATTTTACAACATTTTCAACAGATAAACACTCGTAGCATGCAATTGCCTCCTCTTTTGTGTATATCCAGACTTGGTACTGATAGTTCAAGTATTAATAAATAATTACTTTATTGGTATGTACATATTTTTTTATTTGTATAATTATCATTATTAATTCAGTACTTTTATCTTCTGATATATTTATTTGATAGCAAGAAATATTTTTTTTAGTCCATTCTTTAAGCACCCCTTTAAATTTTTTTTTCTGAATCCGCCACTGACGATCTCGTAAACCCACTCAATTACTTCATTATTCTGGTTCTTTCTCTACTTTTTTTTTTGGCTTCTATTCATCAATTAACTAAGCCCTCCTCTTATAGAGCGGTTGCTCTTGACGGAAGAACTTTCTACTTTGTATTAAACAAGTACTTGTAATCTTGTTCCTCTTCCTTTGGGGAAGCGTGCGATTGGTTCTCGATAAGTGTTTAAGATCAAAACTAAATTTGATAAGTCAGTTGAGCGGTATAAAACTCGTTTGGTTGCTAAGAGATTTTCCCAACAATATAATATGGATTGCGAGGAAACTTTTGCTCCGGTTTCCAAGCTTGTTACTATCCGTACTCTTATTACAGTTGCCTTAGTTCGTTAATGGTCCATCTTTTAGATGAATATTAAAAATATTTTTTAAATGGGGATCTTCAATAAAAAGTTTACATGGTGTCTTCACCAAGTGTTACTCACAACTCTGGTGAAGTTTGCAGATGGGAGAAAACTTTTTACACCATTACACAAACTCCTCGAGCTTGGTTTAACAAATTTTCCATTGTGATTGCATCTCTTAGCTTTCTTCCTAACCAGCATTACTCCACTCTTTTTGTTCTTTGTACTTCGTTAGCTCACACGTTACTCTCTCTTTATGTTGATGATATGATTATCACAGGGGATGATATCAATGGAATAATAGAGTTGAAACTACATTTAACTCGTGAGTTTAAGATGAAAGATTTGGGTCCTCTGCATTATTTTTAGGAATTAAGGTAGCTTATTCTCCTTGTGGCTATCTTCTCTCACAATCTAAATATATTAGTGACATTCTGGATTAAGTTCATCTATTTGATACTCGCACTATTGATACTCTACTTGAGGTTAATGCTCACTACTCTTCTACTGATAGTGTTCTTTTGCCAAATCCTTCTTTATATCACGCTCTAGTGTATTTCACTATCACTAGATCTGACATTGCTTATGTTGTCCACATTGTTAGCCAGTTTGTTACTTCTCCTACTTCAGTACATTGGGGAGTTGTATTTTGCATCCTTCAATGTCTTCAAGGTACCTAGTTTCATAGTCTTCTTTATCCTTCCACTTCTACCTTAGAGTTGTGCACTTACTCAGATGTAGATTGGGGTAGTGATTTTACTGATCGTAAGTCTACTGCAGGATTTTGTATCTTCTTGGGAGACTCACTTATCTTTTGGAAAAATAAAAAGTAAAATATTGTCTCTCATTCTTCTACCGAAGGAGAATATCGTGTTATGACTTTTATTACTGCTGGAATTGTTTGGTTGTGTTGGTTACTTGACGATATGAGTGTTTTTCTCTTAGACCCTACATCTATGCATTGTGACAACTCAACTGCAATTCAAATTAATCACAATTTTAACTTTCAGGAGTGCATACAACATATTGAGATTAATTATTTCTGGTTAACAAACTCTCAATGCTTTTTAAATGAGCTAAATAATATATATACTAAGAAAAATTAAAATTTTCTATATAAAATTACCGTTATTAAAAAATTTTCGGGGGGAGGGGGGGGGGGTGGCCCCCTAGGGGCATAATGTAAATCCGCCCTTGTCGGTGAGCACGTCGACTTGCCCCACCTCCCCGACTACATCAAGTACGTGTACCAACCTCCACGACGAGCTTTGACACTTCAAATAGGACGACTTTCCCTGGTACGTCCACCCCCACGAGCTACGCTCCCCAATTCAAGTAGGATGACTTCCCCTATTCAAGCTCTTATTCGCGAGAGACGACGACAAGAAGTGGACAACTCTAGACACTATCATGCACTATGACATCACTTTCATGGACAAAACTCTGTACGTCGCCATGAGAAGCGGTGAGGTGCAGAATGCACTAGGGGAGGTAGATCATGTTGCTTAGAAGAGATTCAGAATTATGGAGGGTAATTTTTGGAAAAAAATTGTTAACCCTAAAATCGTGGAAATTCCTATGCTTTCGAGGTTTTCTGATTCCGGATTGTATTCTGCAAGTGTTGATATGGTGAGAATTGCATTTTACCCGGGATTACTTATTACCTAAACCAAATAAATTTTTTATTGATAACCAATCAAAGTTATCAAACCTAAACCAATTCAAGGGTGTTTTATGAAACACAATAGAAGAGCCATATTCAGAGGGGTCATCATAATAGTTGGAACACAATAGAGGGGTCCATAAAATTTAAAGGACCTAATTATAATTTCAAAAACTTTATGTAAAAGTGCAAAATAATAAGCTGAACCCTATTTCCCCTTTTTCTTCCGCATGTTCTCGATTTTTCACTTCCCTCGCCGCTAGCCACTCACGCCGCCGCCGCTGTCGCTCCGCGTCGCCGTCGTTCCGCGAACCCACCTGTGACGCTGCTCCCTTTACTATTGCTGTCTCTTGTCGCCTTCCATCAAATTTTTTCAACGAGGGACCATCAATCGAGGCTCAAGAATCGCTACCTATGTTGCTGTTGTCCACGTCATTGTCGTCGTGTTGACATTTCTTTCTTTCCCATTCATCGATTCCGATCAGTACAAGGTTCTTCTCTTCTCTGGTGGGCTTGATGATGTTTCAATCTGGGTTTATTGCTGCAACCCTATTTCTCTTTACCTATTGCAGAATTTGTCTTTGGTATTTGCAATTCTGATCCCATGATAAACTAAGTTGGTTAGATTTGGTTCAGTCGTCTATGGATATGATCTAGTGGCACATAGAGACCCTTAAAGTGAATTGGAGACTGTTTTGATGTCTAACTAGATGGAGGATGTGTGTTTTGGATGGTAAGGTTCGATAGTGTATAAGACACAAGGTTAAAGCTTCCATTTGAATCTTTCAGTGGCGCTGGGTATATATATATTTAGAATTTCTCTTGATGATTAAGATCATTAGTAAGAATTGGTATCTTATTTATATCTTGCATATTTGGTTATAACTAACTAAGGGGGGCATAATATAGGCAAAAACACCAAATTGGAAATTCTTCCCTTGAGGTGGGTTTTTCTTGCTTGTTCCATTATTTTTACCTTGTACATGATTCAATTTTATGAAAGTATATATAATTATCAAGTGGTTAAAAAAGAAAATTATTTACATGTTTATATTTACTCTTGTTGCTTGATATATGCCTTCACATTGTTTGTAGTTAGTTTATCTTGTTGTTATTCATCGTTCTTTGTTGCGTAAAATTTATTTACGACAAAAATGATTAATAGTAATAAAATATAAAGAGAATGAAATTAATAGTAATCTTATAAAAGAGTATGAACTGCCTTAAGAGTAATCTTATAAAGGCTGTTTCCGTGACTCGAATCCGTGACCTCTAGGTCACATGACAACAATTTTACTGCGCCAAGGCTCCCCTTCAACAATGATGAAAACCATCTAAGAGGAAAATTTAAGAGAAAATTTGTGCTAAAAGATTTATGAGATTAAATTGGTAGAAAAAGATAACTCTAATTATTTGTTATTTGTTGGAACTTTTTATGAGATATTTTACATCATGTATTTCTCTCTTATATCAATTATGCATTTTATGCTCACTTGTGGAGTTTTGACCTTCAGTTATTTGTTGAGATGATTGCATAACACTAGTGGAGTTGTATTTCAGAAGTATGCATTTAGTTAGCTTTTGTTTATATTTTTGCTTTGACATTATTGCAGTTCATGCGTGATTAGCAAAGCTAGTATCACGACATGCCTAACTTGTGTGGGGTGTGACATAGAACAACTCAATAGATATTAGGGAGCACAACAATCTACTCATTTGCAATTTTTGATAGTTTCGATTCATGTAATACTTTTGGCCTAACCTACTATATGAACTTATAGTGTCCAATATTAAAAAAAAGTATGAAGAGATAGAATGACTAAATAGATTTATAGGAGTACAAGGGAGTGCTTGTTTGTAAATTTTGAGCAGTTTAGATCCATTTACTAGTTTTTGTCAAAACTACTACATGATTAAATTGTCTAAAATTGAAAAATGAACTTACAGAATGACTGTGCTAGTTCTAAGGAGCCAAAACGGTGTTTGGTTGATAAAAATTCATATAATAATTTTGGTCAAAACTGCTATATGGACATAATAAAATTAAATAAATGAACAACAACCTCAATGAGAGGAGAATCCAAAACAATTATTCATTTTGGAATTTTTATAAGTTTAAGTTTAGATTGGCCTAAAACTACTTCTACATGAATGACAAATAAACCTAACACTAGTACGTGAAAGTAAAAGAAGAAATGAAAACACAAATACAAAAAGAAGAATGAAAATATAAATCAGAGAATAAATGAGAAAAGTTTACTGCAAATTAGGAGAAGATATGACTTTGCAAGGAGATGATATAGCATTTCTAGCATAACCTATGATTTATAAATAGGATACGCTTTAGGCAAGATAATAATACTATTTAAGCCAAATTCATAAGTGTTTGAATGACAGATTACACTGAAAGAGGGCTGATCAGATTGTTTAGTCAAGCGATTAAGGGATCTATTTGACAGAAAAAATCAAATGAGGTTCCCTTTTGATATTTTTTTCTAATTAAGATTTGTCCACCTCACTCCAACTAAGGTCACCCTGATAACCGTGTGTCGTACCACGATTTCAAACTCAATTAATTATTGAATCTCTCTACGCTAATGTAGCATATGCATGACTCGGGACGTCTCTAACGAATGTAATGGTAGGATGATAGTTCTGATCACTTTATTGCTTTGGATTTTTGATTGAGTTGCTAAGACTAAGGAATGAAAAACAATGCGAGTAATTAAAATCTAATCTAATCTAAACTACAATTGTAAGAGAATTAAAGGAAGCACAAGTATTAAATGAAATCTAATCTAACCTAACCTACTTGCATCCAAATAAATAACAAGAACTTAAAACATTTAAATGAAACAAGATAAATCAAGAATTAAATGAATTAAAATGCATTAACAGAAATTAAAGTAATGTAAGGGGCATAACAACAAACACATGGCAAGCATAAAAATTAAGCTAAGATAAGACTAGGGTAAAGTTGGAGATCACTCTCTCTCCAATGATGGATGCGGATTCCGGTGATGAAGGGGGAAGCACCTCTCCTAATCCGGACTGGCTCGTCGATGCAGATGGATCCTCTTCTAATCTGAAGGAGATGATGCCAATGAAGTGGTGGCTATGAACGGAACACGCTCGTAATCCCGAAATGTGATGGAGAATCCGAGCTCTCCCTAATCTGTTTGAGCTCGGGGGGAATGCTGTTAGAGATGGAATGGATCCTTCCTTTCTAAACCGAGAAGGAGAGGTGGAGATGTCGGTGAAATGGTGGATGTGGATTGCCGAAGGTTCCTCGAATGTGGGGTTGACTCTCCTCTCTAATCCGAGGAGAGGTGGAAATGACCTCCCTTCATCCTAATCCGATGAAGGGAAGTGGAGATGGTGGCTAAGGTTGATGGAGGTGTAAGGAAGCGATTTTGGAGAGATTCGCCCAGCCCTAGATCTGAGTTTAGCATATATACACCTTTGAATTGGCCGGTGACATGGCTGTGTCGGCTGCTAAAAAGGGCTTTCGAGCGGCTTCCATCGGAACGACCATGCCTTTTTGAACTTTACTTAGGAACTTTGAGCGTGCTTCATGTGGGACACGACATGGCCGTGTCAGGGACGCGACTTTGTTGGCTTTTGTTTGTGCTTCCAACTTATCTTTTTACCCCAATTTCACTTTCCTTTGATCCCTTATAAGATGAGATTCAAATCTTAGTAAATAATCCTCTAATTCTATGAGAATTGCAATCAAGCACCCAAAAAACTTTTGTTGAATAAGCAATTAAGCATGCGAGAGGATTAAAACGTAAGTATAAGTGTGAAATAATATGTCAAAAATAGTTGTTATCACACCTTAGTTCACATTGTAATATAATTGAGAATGAGAAGTTTACAATTGAGCGGTTATCTTATAACCCTCATGCTCTTCTATTTCATGGGAACTTAAAAAGATTGCTTTGCTCTATCTTGTTATTATCTTATATTCGATAAGGATAACTATGTTATATCTTATATAGCTATATGTTTTTAAAATATATTCAATTTGTCTTGCCAAATATATCTTTTTAATTTTTTTTATAAAAATGATAATGTGAAATTTTATGGTAACAATTAATAGTATATCTAAATTATGAAAAGTTATTGCGTTTAAATGAAATTAGCCCGAGTCTAAATTCGATCTCGATGCCCTAAACTGTCTAAAACAATCAAGGCCGTCTGTGGCTCACAGGAATACCCATCGCAAGTTTCTCTTGGTCGCTTTCACTGTGTCGCTGCCCATCAGAGCTGCCTCCACGTTGTGAAGGTTATCCTTGGCTAGTCTACCTGCCTTGTGCCAAGAGATTGAGAACAGCTCAAGCATTTTGACTAGTGCATCTTTTGATCATAGAACCTCACTGACGCCTCGTTTCTTTCTTGTGGTATTTTTTTGGCTCGTTCCTTGAAGGACATAGTAGCCAGTTCGCAAAAGGTCTTGGTCCCCAAACCAGTTGCTTGGTCCTTTGGAGTTGCTTTATATTGTTCTTGTCGATTCTATTATAATGAAATTTTCTTCTACATAGCTAAAGTTCTTATCCTTTTTAGTGGTTATTGGATTTCCTGATTGATGGAATAATAAAGTGAACCTCTGTACATTATTTAGTGGCTCTATGGAATTGTGATTTTCCTTTAAAAGTGCGAGTATAGCGTTTTAAGTTGTATTTAATATTTGTCAACCTATTGATTAACATTGTTGGGTTTGAGGCCATTTTGTGGTTTACCTATCTGTAAAGATTGCGGCGAGTAGTTGGTTTTGTCTGAGTAGATGCTATATTAAGGATGGATTATAGTGAATATGTTAATTAAAAATTGATTTTTTGCACACGAACAATTGCCATCAAAATTGAGGTCATGGAAGCTTAGAGAAGCAATTTAAAATTTTGAATGCTTCTTATTGTTTTTTTTGAATATCTAGGCAATCCATCTTGAATACATGTTCTGAAATTCTAAAAATTTAAGTATCAAAGTGATTGTGAATTAGATCAGACTACTTTGAAATTTGTTGGTGATTTTCTTAGTAATCCCTTGTGTTGGTTCATGTTCGACCATGTTAGCTAATTAATCAACTGTAAGTTAGCTTTTCAAGGTCTTTCTTTTGATTTTGAATTTCCTAGAAATGCTTTTATCTTAGATCGCATTCCATCCCCATTTTGACAATAAGTAGGTTTATTGTTAAATTTGTGAGTAGCCAATAATTCTCTGTTGATAAACACAAAGTCATGCTAAAAATCTATACTCTTATGTTGGATTTACTCACAAAATCATGTTGAGAACCAATTAGTTGAGACACACAACTTGAGCTTGATGATGAAGATGATATGTACTTAGGTATTTATAGTAAATTCATTATATTTAGACATTTTTTTTTAAAATTTTCTTTTTTTTCGATAGTTTTCATAAATTTTCAGCATATAATGTAATTGCAACATCAATATTCTCTTAATTTTAAAGTGTTCTACGAGGCTTTGCTCTCTCCATGGAGAGATGTCTTTATGCACTTGTTATGGTTTTTTTAATCTTATTTCAGTTGAAGCACAAAGAAAAAAATTAGGAGTCAACAAGTATAAGTGGATTCGAAAGGTGTTCGCTCGATTGGAGTAAGATATTCCAAAATGAGTTTTTAATAGTCAAAAATGGCGATTGATCGTTCACAATGTTGGTGAGTATTGATAAAAAATGAGTTATCAAACATGCATATGTATTTAAACTTATTCTTGAGAATTAAAAAACAATATTTGTTGTCCTTGTTTTTTAAATAATAGATGCTATGAGCATGATTTGAAATGTCGTACCATACTCGGTGGCACGGCCGAACATACTATTCTAATGAATTACCGAAACTCAATACTACTAAGCACAAATAATGTCTTATGTTCTACTATATCAATCATTTTAATGAGTATCGTACCATGTTGGCACTCGACACCCTTTGGCATGCTATAACATACATTAAGATGAACTAGATAATGTTGTTATTTTTGTTTATAATTTGTGTCCATAAAAAATAATGTTAAAATCATGGTATAAAATGTGAAATTTTTGTACTACCGATCAATACTGGCTGAATTTTTTTGTTCCTTCTATAGACTGACATCGCGGTTGTGAAGGTAGGCACAACATAATTGTGTCTTTTTATTTTTAATTTTAAAATTTTTATTATTAATTTAAATTCCAGTCCTTGTTCCTTTCTCTTTTAATTTTTCTATTTATTGTTAATTTTTTTCCTCCTTCATCTTTCCAAAAGAGGAAAAAATGAAGGTTAATTCTTTTCCATTATTTATTCCCTCCTTCGTAACTCCCTCTTTATCTTTTGTTAATCTTTTTTCTCCTACCTCTATGATTGTAAATAGAGAGAAAAATATCTTTATCTCTTTAACAATGGTTAATTTTTTCGTCCATCCATCTATGAGATAGACAAAGAAAAGGATGGTTAATTTTTTCCTTCCATGTGTCCACAAGCTAAATAAAGAAAAAATAAACCTCTTTGAGATTATGGGAATATATTGTTTGGAAAAATAAATATAATATAATTTTTTTACTTTATAAAATATTATACTATAAATTAAATTATTATATATATAAAAATTTAATTTAATTTTAAATTGATCAAAATAAAACTAAATTCAATTCAATTTAAACTTTGTTGATTTTGTCATGTCTACTTGGTAGATTTCAACTAATCCTAAATTGACTTTTACTCAATAAGCATCAAATATTTGATGAAATAATATCAAAATTTGTATTCAACATCTCAAATATAACTCAATAATAAACATTTATAATAATCAAATATTAATAAAAATATTTTTTAATTAATATATTTATATTTAAAAAGTATCGAAATCGAAACTTACATGACTCAAAATTTTAAATTTTGGTTAAATTTATAACTTTTTAGATGCAACATGAAGTCTAAGTTTGCCTTATTTTCTTCTTTATTTCCTTCCTTTTTCCACTTCTAATTTGCACCGTGCATTAGAACATCGACATAATACGAAAACTCTATCTTTCTAGTCAAAGACGATTAAAACAATGGCATGGTTTGGGATTTTGGACCTGGGCTGTGAGCCTCATTCACAATGTTTGTAAGTAGTGATTAAAAAATGGATTTATGTTTATGTATCCAAACTTATTCTTAACAATTGAAAACTATGTTTCTTCCATGATGTTTTTTTTGAATAATTGGTGTTGTGAGTCTAGTGACTCTAGTTATTATACACATGTTTTTGAACTTGTACTTGCTTTGAAAACTGTAGTCTTTTATCATGCTTTTTTGTTATAATAGTTGATGCAGTGAGCCTGCTGGGATCAGTGATGTGGGTTCTGTAATTTTTCTCTCACATTATCATTGTTGAGGGCCTTAAAAGTTGCATATGCTTGGCAAGCAGAATGTTTGTAGATTTATCCAAACTAGGAGAGTTGTATTTTGTATTTTGGAAATGAAACATGGGCGGAACAGTGGAAGATATTTTGATTGGGAAGAAAAAAATGTATTGGACAATTCTCCTTAACCATTGACCCCCAATATTTTTACACTGGCTTAGATATAACTTTATTTAACTGTTATATATGCCAAGAAAGAACTGGGTGAAAGACATTTTTGTCAAATTTATTTTCACCAAAAACATATCCACAGCTTAAGTTGACTAGTGAATAATAATGAAGATTAGTTATTTCTTTCATCTCTTTGAAATCTTGATGCCTTTTGATTATGTATTGTAGAATGATTTTATTTACCTTTTATTTTAGATTCACAATGTCGGCAACAGCAGGACCTGTACACGAGATGCAAGCTCCCCCTCCTCCTTTGGTTTCAAATTCTGAGAGCACAGAACCCGTTGCAGGATCAGCTGATGGTACACCTACATCTGCAGCTGTTCCAACAATGGGTCCATCAGTTCAAGGGACAACTGCATTATCTTCATTGCCAGAGTCCATTCAATCTACTGTTGCAGCTTCTGTAACTCCTGCTCAAAGCTCATTGTCCCAAACAGGTTCTCTTTTAAAGCAAAATGAACCTGTTCAAGATTCTGTTAGGGCTAAGTTTGCTTCATCATCAGGCTATGTTGTCCCAGCACCATCTTTTTCTTACAATGTGGTTCCTCGAATGAATTCTGCCCCGTCAAATACTCAGCAGCCATCGTCATCTTCTCCTGTTAGTTTCTCTATAGTATCTTTATCTAACAGATATTTACAAACAGTGATTATCCTTTGTAGTCAGTTAAAAAGGAAAAAACAAACTCCAATTGCAGGCTTTTAAGTGGACACCGCCAATGCCTGCTGCAGCTCTACAACCCCCTGTTCCTGGCCAGTTTTTAGGCAACAGACCTTTTTCATTCAGTGTAGTCCCACATGCTAATGTTGTCCCAGCATCTGGTCAGCAGATTCAACTTGAAACCGTAATTCTCATGTCTTTAGATGTTAATCATCTCTTATTTCTGTGTCAGTTTTTTAAGTTTCTTGATAGGATACTACTTGATATTTTTGGTAGGCTCCTGTACAAGTACAGTTTCAAGGTCGAAGGTTTACTCCTTCCAGTGCTTCCTTGCAACCTCCAATTCCAAGACAACCCATCCGTACTGCTGCTTTTGTCCCAGGAGCTATATCTTCAATTTCACCTGCACCTATGCAGTTTCCTTTGTCTGCTCCTAGAGGAGATGCTACAAAGCAAAGGAATTTCTTGTTCAGTGGGAACAATCAACTTTTGACTGCAGAAAAATCTGAAACAACCCCATCTTCTGAAAAAGTATGCTACAAAAATGGAACAGTTTGTCTTTGTCCAAATGCTTTTACTTTTGTATATATACAATAAACTGTTTTTGAATTATAGCAGAATACCTCAGATGCTGTTGCAATGGTAACTACTAGCACTTCCTCAAGTCTGGCTAGTTCTCTCTCTGTACAAACGTCTCATTGTTTGCCATCTAGTACCTCAATGGCCCCAGGTACAAGTGTCAATGGCAGTTCAACAAGCATGTCGATTCCAGCTGCTCCATCTTTTACTGTGCATGCTGAAATACCAAGCAGTGACAGGTTCCAAGCATTTTTGGGAATTTCTAATTCTGCTGTGGTTTCAAATACTGCCACAATAAAACCAACAGCCACAAGTTCGTTTTCATCACTGAGGCCCATTGTTCCTCTTCCTTCTTCTCTACCCTCCACAACTCCTGTCCCTGTACCAGTTCCTGTTCATCAAAACCTTCAACAACCAACAAATCCAGTTTATGCATTACAACCTACAATGACTCCATCCCCTCAATACTTTTGGTCGCATCCGCCTCAATCTGGTCAGATGCAGCATGCTCCATTTTCACCTTATCCTGGCTATCTTCCTGCGCCTTTTCCTCAATCTGTGCAGGGAATACCTCCTACAGTTCCTTCAGTGTTTGTTCAACCTCCTGGTGTCTCTCCAGTTGTATCCCAAGTTGAACCAACAACAGGATCTCTCCATCCTGAAAGCAACTCGATAGGAGAATTACCTTCATCAGATATTGGTATGGGTTTCCCTTTTGGTTCCTTTGCATTGCTGTTTTTCCAATTTATTATTTTATTATCTGCAGATCAGGGTAAAAAGTCCATCAGTGCTGACAATGCTGAAAGAGATATTAATAATGAAATAGAAAATGCATGGACATCGCACAAGGCAGAGACCGGTGCAGTATACTACTATAATTCTATTACTGGAAAATCAACATATGAAAAACCTTCAAGTTTTAAGGGAGAGGTAATGACAAAAGGGAGCCATATCAAAAAAGGTCACTGTATTTCGATTTTGAATATAGTCTTTCAATGATTTGATCAAAATATTCTACATTTATGTTATGCAGCAAGAGAAAGCCACAAACCAGTCTGGTCCAGTTTCATGGTATGCACAGTCCAATTGTTAATTATTTAAGTTCCTCATCAAGTTTGATAGTGTTGGATACTCTGTAAGACTAATAGGTTGAGAGATGTATAGGGTCTTCCAGAGACCAGGATTTACAAATTATCCTAAAAATTCCTTCCTTGATATACCTTGACTATTTTAGAACTGGTCTGAGTCAAATAGTCATTATTCAAAGTACTTTTTTTTACATTTCAGAAACCTTAGGACTCGACTGTCTGGATATAACTTTCTTTTTCCTTTTTTCAAATTCAAATTAAGCATTTTTGTTGTGGTTAGTAACCTTGTCCTTGACTATGTTATGTAAGTGCTTGCAAAATATGACACTTTGCATTTCCATTAAACAAATGGGTTATGTGTTACCATTTTTCTGAATTTTTGTTTCACATTCTTTGACTTTCTTTCTCAATTCTAATTTAAGGAATAGCCATATCCATTTTTACCAACCTTCATTTTTTTTTAAAAAATGTAACTATCTATTGCAAATACTTGTTTTATGAAAAGGCTGAAAAATATTAGTTATACTTCTTTTTTTTCACTTAATGTTTTACTTAAAGAGTGAGTGATCTGGGTATAAACATTTTTTTTTTACCAAGCGTTACTATAATAGTTGTTTTTGTAACCTTTTGCTTTTGTGTAATTTCCTTTTTCTCTCGGAGCAACTACAAGGGTGTAGTAGACCTTTTACAGGAAATGCACTACTTCCTTCTCCAATATGACTTAATTGATTTAGTGTGCCCCTTTGAATGTTTCAATATTTACGACTCAAGTTAATTATTAGTTGTCATTGATTCTGTTGCCTTCATGATTTGCACAGGGAAAAGTTGCCTGGTACTGATTGGACACTTGTAACCACAAATGACGGGAGGAAGTACTATTATGATACCAAGAACAAGGTATATTTATTTTAGTACTGAACAGTTTTTTTTCTTAATTTCCAATGTTGGACACTCGTTTTGTAGTATCTGAATTGTCGCAATTGTTAGAGGCATATCAATCAAAAGATCATGACCTGATTTTATGTTTGTTACTCACTTGTTGTCTCATAGTTACAATATTTTAGTTGATGGTCAGTATTTGCCATTCGTGTGGACAGAAGACAATTCAAAGAAATTTCTACTTATATACTAGAAAGTTAATTATTCTGGTTATAAAGTGTAGGTTTGCATTGATCCCTCAAAAGTACTTATGCTAAACCTTCCAAAAGGCATAATACAGTACACAGACTCCATCTTAAAACCAAAAGATTCCATTATGTTTGTATGCAATAGAAGGGGTAGATAAGCAAAAAATTACAAACCTGTAACACTAGCTGGATTGGACAAAACCTGTGTGCCTTAGCTGGGAAATCTGATGGAGTTGTCTCTCGATCGTCCAATTGCAAGGAAGCAGGAGCAACTGTAAGAAACGAATTTTGTTGATCATAAACGAAGAAGTGTTTTTATATAAACTCTCTAGTGGGACTGCCTTTAAGACTGTAACATAGACTAAGTTATATAGAAATAATAAAATATAATTACTAAAATTATTAAGTAGAATTAAAAGCTTGACTGTGATTCAATTTACTATATAGATGGCCTATTATTTTTTGCATTATTAAAAAAAATTGAATTATGTTGAGTTGTAGCCATCTTACCTTTGGTCATCTCTTCCCATGTATAAGGAATACTTGATTCTACATCTTCACTTCGTCTTTCGAGTTTAGAGTTTCGAGGAGTATAGTTTATTTATCCTCTTATTTTTTTGGTTCTCCCCTACATTAAGGAATAAATACCTTATCTTTGAGTAATTGAGCATCGATATCATTGACTACTTTTTGTGTGTCTATTCAATGTATTAAGAAACAGTAACTAATCAAGAGGCAAGGATTTGCTTGTTGCTTCACTATAGTGTTTGCAAATAATGGTGTTGTGGACAAGGTTTAAAATATCATGCCACGTCACCCATGATGGGCGAAACATTCGTTCCGCTCGTTGACCACATCGACAACGACATCGACGCACTCGAGGTACCACGACCACGGATGCATCACACGCATATCATGGAGGCCACACGATGGCCTCAGCGACGGTCTCGCGACCGCCACAGAGGCCATCGACTGTCGCAAAGGCATCTCGATGGCCTCACATTCATTGGCATCGCGAAGGCGGAACATGAACAATGCTTTTAATTAAAAAACTCAATCAACTGCTAGCTATAGTTGGTATAATTTAAATAATCTTAATTAAACTCTATTAAAACCATCCTATTAATTCAATATATATTTTAAAACTTTTATTTTTTATTTTTTAAATATTTTGATTAATTTTTTATTTTTAGTTTATATATTTTATATTTAAAAAATATCGAAACCATACCGTCACGACATGATACGGTACCGAAATGGTATCGTTCCGGTCCAAGAATGAAACCTCGGCATGGGTCAATTAAACCTTGGTTGTGGATGAGACCGTTGGCACCAAAATTGAAAGGGTATGGACTTGTTTAGACAACAAATCTTTTATGCTAAAATTACTCAAATATGAGTTTACATGCTTAACAAATATGCATTATGACTTAATAATGTGGACATGAAGGCTCTTAAATAGTTTTTATAGGAGTTTTATAGGACTATTTGTGAGTTTATAAATACAGAGGATAATTTCTTAAATTGTGTAAATTTACAACTGTACTGATTGACATGGGTGAAACTTACCATTCTACTCACCGACCACATATGAATCCCTTGGTACACCGAATAATGAAGATTGTCAGCTTGCGAAACTTCTACAATCATGCTTTCTTCCTTGAGGCTTGCACTAGCAAAAGTTCTACTAGAGAATTCTATGAGTTGGAATTTGCTAGCTAGGTCTTTCTTAGGTCTTCCCTGATCTAGAGTTTCTCCAATGTACCTTGTCTCATGATCCACTTGTAGAAGCTCTGCTAGGATCCTTGTGAACTTTTTCTAGATATGATAAGTCATCTTGGGGCTCTTTCTATAGTCAAGTCATATTGTTCAATTAAATATACTTTATTCTTAGTGGAAGTGTCATTAGTAGAGATAGTATTGTTGATTATCATAAAATTATTGGAGAGACCTTTTAAAGAACCAAATTGTATGACTTGTGTAGATGTTCTTTTGATTTAAGAGAAGGGCCAATATATGAAGCATGTGCTTTAGTAGTGTCATCTTTTGAGGTACTTTTTTTTTTTAATTTCTTATTCAACTTGGGTTTGTGTGTTATTGTTCTATTGTATATTGTGCTCTGAGCAGTTGTTACTCTGAATAGCTTTATGAATCATGATAGACTTATTCTTTATAGTAAAATCTTGTTCTTCAATTATATATACTCTAGTAGAGGTAGTTGGAGAGACTTTTTAAAGAGACCAAGTTATATGATTTGCTTAGAGGTTTTTTGATTTAAGAGAAGGGTCACTAAATGAAGTAGAGGCTTTGGGTTTCCGCTTTTCAGGTGTCAGTTTTTGATGTTCTTTTCAACTTGAGTGTGTTATTGTTTTGTGGAATTATATGCTTGGTGCAATGTTTACTCTTTATAACTTTATGAATCATGATGGACTTCCTTGTGCTCTAGGTAGTCTGTGCTTTCTGGGTTCTATTATAAACTCCTCTATTTAAGTAAGTGAACATAGTTTGTAATTCTCTTTGAATTTTTGGTTGCCCCCTAACGAATTTGGTGTTGACCTAAGCTCTCAATCCCTATATAAAATTTTAAAGTGGTATCGCTAGTCCACTACACTTAAGAATAATTGCTTTAGATTTAATATGGGAAGGGAAGCCTTGTCGCAATAGTAAACTTGCTGCCATGTGACCTTAAGGTCACTAAGCTCATTGGTTCGAGCCGCGGAAACAACCTCTTACATTTACCTGCCATGTGACCTTAAGGTCACTGAGCTCATTGGTTCGAGCCGCGGAAACAACCTCTTACCTTTATCTGCCATGTGACCTTAAGGTCACTAAGCTCATTGGTTCGAGCCGTGGAAACAACCTCTTACAAAATGCATGGTAGGGTTGCATACAATAGACCCAATATGGTCAGACCCTTCCCTGAGATCCCGCATTGGCGGGAGCTTCATGTATCAAGTTATTTTTTTTAATATATTTATAATTGTAAGATGGCTTGTTGATGATATGTTTGTTAATATTTTTCTATAGAGATATTATTTAGAGATCTTCTGCAGCAGATAGTTTTCTAGGAAATTTTGTATGACGCTCAACATGATAGCAAGAATCTTAAAAAGGTGAATGTTGGTAGCATTTTATTTTATTTTTTAAACAAATTGAAGTCATATTATATTATTATAATATACATGTGATCACCTTCCATATGAAGTCAGTGCACTAAACTCCCGCCAATGCTGAATTTCGAGAAAGGTTGAACCACATTGGGTCCATTGTACGTAGCCTTAACTTGTATTCTGTAAGAGACTATTACCGTGACTCCAACTAGGAACCTCAAGGTTATATGACAACAACTTTATCATTGTGTCAAGGCTCCCCTTCTTCCATATGAAACACTAAATTAATAATTTCAGTTATGGCATTGAACTTTATGCCGACCCCACCTAGTGGGATAATGCTTGGTTGTTGTTGTATGGCATTGAACTTTATATATAAATTATATAGTTGTCTAATGTGTTTGAAGAAATAAATTTACTCACATATTAGGCATAAACTACAATGGGTTTGTTCTTTTTTTGGAAAAAAAGTAATGCAGTGTTTGTTGTAAACTATAAATAATTTTTTATATGTTAACCAATATGATCCTTATAACCCTGCATAGAGCTTAAAGCATGGATCAAATTCTTGTAGCCAACTGTAAATAGTTGGGACAAACACAACTTGATGGACTAAGCTACACATATATTGTGGTCTTTAAACTTTTAGTTTTAGCAAATGCTAAAACTAATAAATAATGGTCCGGTTTTGAAATTAATCTTCATAGGTTGTGGATTTGACAACCCTAGGCCATGAGTTTATGTAACTTTTTTTAATCACAGGAGGGCAGGACAGCATGTACGTTAATAATATTTACTCATCAGCTGCTGCTATTTCTCTTTCCTTTCCACTAATAATCTTTTTGTAAACATCAGGTTAGTAGTTGGCATGTCCCAGCAGAGGTTGCAGAACTCACGAAAAGTCAAGAAATAAATTCAACCGAAGGAAATGAAGCTCCACAAGAGGCTGGCATGCAAGGAGATAAAGTTTTAGCTCCTGCTAACATTGATACTCCAGCTGCACAGACTGGTGGTCGTGAATCTGTGGCCCTGCGTTCTGGACAACCAGTTCCATCATCTGCATTGGATTTGATCAAGAAGAAGTTGCTCCCTGAAACAGGTTCTCCGATAACATCACCTCATTCAACTTCTGGCCCTACTTCATCAGATACAAATGGATTGAAAGCTGTTGAGTCAGTTGTCAAGGGACAAAAGCCTGCTATTAGTAAAGAAAAAGCAAAAGATGCTGCAGGTGATGGTAATATGTCAGATTCCTCGTCTGAATCAGATGATGAGGAAAGCGGACCTAGCAAAGAAGAATGCATTATTAAATTCAAGGTAATTTTGTTGTTGATGATTCATGATCTTGTTGTAGTGCAGTTTCTTGGAATTAATCATTTGTGGACTTCAAATTTTGAGATGCACACGGAATTGCAACTGATTGGTATCTTAGTAATTTGGGTGTGTAAAATGTCTTTTTAACCATTTTATTGTTAAACTTATACATCCATGCTACTCTATTTATGGTAAATGTTACTTTTTCAATACATTTGATCAATATGTATTTCAATACATAGGAAATGCTTAAAGAACGAGGAGTCGCACCTTTTTCAAAATGGGAGAAAGAACTGCCGAAGATAGTATTTGATCCACGCTTTAAGGTTTGTTGAGTCTAAAGATTATGAATTTTGGGCCTTTCCTACAACTGGAACTCCATGTCTCAGGTTTGTTAGACTTGTTTATTGTGCTTGCTTATAAAGGGATGACTTTATTTCTTTTGTCCTTGTTTGTGCCAGATTGTTTGCCTCTATGTTGATGTGCTATAATTATTTGTTACTTTTTGAATTTATTCAACATCATTTTTTTATTTTTTTTGTTTTCATAAATGTTATTTCTGTTAATTTGGATAAAGTTGATGGGTAAAACTGGTTTAGTTTTTCATGGACATGCCATGAATATCTTTTACTATTTTACATTTTGACTTTTCTTGCTATTGGATGCAAAGTTGCAAACACAAGATATGAAAGGACAAGTAACAAGTTGTAGTTCAAGTTTAATTACATATGTAATATTAAAAACACTTTTATCAAATTTCTAATTTTTGTACCATTTTGAAAGCCTCAAATGCATTATTCAGGAAGTTAAGTCCAATTGAAATCTCCTCAATCTCTTTTTTAATTTTGATGATATTTCCTTTGTTACTGCACAATCCACCTAGCTCATTGCCCTATTGTAGTAGTTAATTATTCTGATGTGAATCTTCTGCCTTTTTTCATCAATTTCATCTTTCATGTCATTTTTAACTTTAAATTTTCCTAGTTGATGAAAGTTGTAGCTTCTAAACAACTTTGACATGTGTAGCAGAAATTGAATCTATCAATAACATGCCAAACAACAATTCAAACAGATATGGAATAGTAATTGCGGGATCACAGCACTGGTGAGTGGAATGGTAAATTTTGCCCTTGCTGCCTAGCATGGTATGAGATTTTTAACCTCAGACAAGAGTGATTTTAAACCTCAGACAAGAGTGAAAACTCCAGATGGACTAACCGAAATCTTTCCCATAAAGATAGAGTTATATCAAGGACGTTACAAGGACCAACTCTAAGTCCCTATTTTTTTCATTAATCATGGATGAATTCACTAGACACATCCAAGACACAATGGTATCATCGTGTTTGAAACACGTGAAGGAGTAAATATTAAACTCGAATCTCGACGAGAACATAAGAAATGAAAGATTTTAGGCTCAGTAGAGTAAAGATAGAATATATAAAATTTTAGTTTAACAATATTAGATGTAATGAAACAATTGTTATAGGAGATGACTAGGATTAAGTAGTTAGGATTTTTTTATAAAAGAATGAAGAGATTTGAGAGATGTGTTAGAATACAAGCATAATGGTTAAAATAGAGGAGAGTGTCAAGTGCCCATTGTGATCGTAAAATATCTTTAAAACTTGAAGGGAGGTTCTACAAAACAATTAGACTTGCTATGTTATATAAAGTTGAATATTGGACTATGACTCGGGTATGTGAGCAGATGATGAGAATCGTAGAGATAAAGATGTTAAGGTGGATGGTGGATATACAAGGATAAACTAGATAAAAAATGAGAACATTAGAGAGAATCAGCATTGCACTTATTTAGAGAAAACTACAAGAGACACATTTAAGATGGTACAAACATGAATTTAGCAATAAATGCTACGATAAAATAAGATAAAATTTATTTAAATATAGATGATGATATAATTGGGGATAGAGCCCAATATCATAGAAAGATCTATATAGCCAACTCCACCTAGTTTGTTATATTTATTTATCTCTAGTTGAATCATTGTGTAGTAGAAGTCCTTTATACAAGTATAATATTAAGCTTCAAGAGATAATAATAAATAGGATTTTAACATATTGAACAAATTTGTTATTTTTCTAAGTATCAAGTCTTTAATGAAATTTCATTTAACTTCTTAGGCTACCTTATTTACCTAAAATTGCCAAATATGCTGAATTGTTATCATTTATGATGAAATTTTGACTGAAGTAGTTGAATTTGTGCTTAAGGGATGTTCCCAGTATTTCTTGAAGGTACCATCAACTTCAACTAAGCATTTCTCAGTCTCTAAATCAAATATTTGTAGTTAAGAATGAATATGAATTTAAGTGGCATAGCTAATAAATAATGCATTTAATTTCTTCTTCTTCTTCTTCTCGGATGCTTTCCATATGCAGAGAAATCTCTTAAAAATTTGTGCTTACACAATGACAACAAGAGAGTACAATTTGTTAAACAAATAACAAAAATAATACCAGAACACTTAACACAATTGAAGTTTTTTTTTTCCCTCGGGGCGGTGCGATGGTTAAGACATGAGAGCTTGCCACATGAGGTCTAGAGGTCGAATCTCGGCGTGCTCGAGCATATACCTCCCCCATGTCTTGACCATTTGC
>JBAMIE010235125.1:0-20527 GCA_037177295.1 Kaempferia parviflora
ATAGCCAGTATGAACCTCACAGAAAGATTGATCGAGTGGATCAAAGTGGCCCTGCACCAGTCGACTGGTCCCCTGACCAGGCGACTGGTGTAGGGTAGAAACTAGCCGTTGTGCTAGTCGTTGAGGTCTGTGAGTAGGCGTTGAGTGACCAGTCGCCTGGTGCTTGGAGCAGGCGACTGGTAGCGGGCAAAAGGTTGAGTGTGTTCAGCTTTTTGCCTATATAAGCCAAGCTTGTGTGCTTGGCTAAGGTCGACGAAATTGGATGTGGATAACACCCAATTAGTAGTCTTTGTACGTGTGTATGTGCTAGAGTTGTGGCGAGGTTTCTCCACTTACAAGGAGCGACACGAGATAGCCAGAAGTTCCCGGTGGCTCATCCACCGATGAATTGATTGGAGTCGTCCACCTTACGGACACGCCGAGAAGTAGGAGCCCTAATCTCCGAACCTCGTTACATCGGTTTGTTTGCATTTGTCTTTCCTTTTTGTTAGTGTTTTGTTTAGTATTCTGCTGCGTAGCTAACAAGTATAAGAAGACGAGCGATTTGGGTGGATTGACTATTCACCCCCTCTAGCCGGTGATCAAGGTCCCAACAAGTATGTGAGGAGTAAATGCACTGTAGCGCGCGTACCTACATTGGAGACCATGTACCCCTATTTATAGCGAGGGTTTACCTCCGCATGTGGATCGAGGCGGTGCCTAGTCAGGGTAAGCCGTTTCTAACACTCTGACACCTTACCATGTTTGGGCATACAACCTCTGTATGACTGTCAGGAATGGAAGCTCTGTTGGTACTATCCGTATGATACGCCACCTGGCTCCGCTGATACTTTAACATCCGTATTCTGATGCCCAGATAGTTATGCTCCCACGGGGTAGGTGGAGCGTTGTTCCCAAAGGACGTTGTCCGACTGAGTGGTGCCTCGGCCATGGTCGACCGGACGGATGCCACTATCTTCGAGCCAGGCTAACCCTGGGCCGAATAGCTAGGCGGGCTGCTCGTTGTCCCTGCTGGAAGGACTGAGGAAGCATGCCGATCGGCCGGACCAAGCGCTCGGTCGGCTTGCTTAATCTCAAGCTTGAGTATGTCTTCTTAGAAGCTGTCCGAACGAGTCGCCGGCCCGGTCGACCTACCTGGGTTCATGTGGTTTTCTCCATCCTGTCATCAGCCACACTGTCTATTCCCTAGGGGCCCACACGATCTTACTGCATCAATAAATTTAATATATTTTTCATTTTGTTTGTATTTAACACAATTGTTTTATTTGTAAAATAGTATAACATGCAGTGCTAATAAATTGTATAATATCGGTAAATTTTATAGCAGCTATTAAAAAATTAATGTGACGTCAACGTCACATTAAAAAATTCCAGATGGAAAATACTTATTTTTAATGTTTCTATTTGAAAAAAATCAGTAGTTTTATTTTTTATATTTTTTATAACATAAAAATAAATATACTTCATTTTTCTAGACTGTTTTAAATAAAATTATGCTCTTATTATCTGCCATATAATGAGAGATGTAGGTGCACATTAGATGAATCCTTAAGAGGAGATGAGTGAATGATTGTTCCATGGTAAATGTATATGGTTATTAGGTAGGGTGTTATTGTTAAGTGGTTTGGAGGTTAATTTTTAACGATAAAATATTTGTCAGGGGTTATCTTATACAATGGTCAATATTCAATGGTAAAATTATTCATAATTTACTTTTCTATAAATGACTATAAGATAGTTATGTGAGATATCCAGAATTAGGGCATGACCTTTGCCACTAAGAATAGTGAACAATTTAACCTTATTTTCTTATACAGCAGACAAATTAGGGAAGTTCGAGTGATTTTGAAATTGATGACCTCACACGTGTGAAGTTCCATAATGAGTGTATATTTAATGGGAATCAAACCTCAACTTTCCGGTCTTTACTAACTCCATTATGCCCCTTTTGCTTGAAGTATATATTAGATTGTATTAAAAGATAATTATACTCATTTCAGACATAACTTATAATCAGTAGGAAGGTAAATTATGATGTCAGTTTATAGTCGATCACGATCATCAAATAATTATGATTAGAAGGAATTTTTTTCCGGTGACATGCACTTATTAAAAATTATTCCTATTCTATTATAATAAATCTGTCAACCTTCAATCAACCTAGATAACTCAATCTAAATTTGAGATATATGTTAGAGAATAATAAGTAGGCATATAGTAGTGATTTTCACAACTGTTATTTTTATTTCAGTATTTTACCATGGTCTTTTTTAAAATTTATTAAACGCAATTTGTAACAAATAAATTTGACTGCGAGAAAACTTATTTGTTATTAGAAAAATAAGACCGCAGATAAATAAGTGTGCGAGAACCAAGCAGCGAAGTGCCCTTGTGGGTCCCCGGCCTTTTATTTCCTATCCAATAATCACGAGAGTCAATATTTGTGTGGACCCACAAGCAATCCTACGTGTCGATTCGAAACCGCTCTGGAACCGACCGCATCGAGACGCAGCGAAAAAAATCAGCGGACGAGGGTTCGATCGCTGTCCGCCTTCCCCTCCGTCTTCTCCTCCCTCGTTTCTCGCAGGGGAGGAGTTTTAATCGGCGGGCTCTCCTCGTGCGATCCCACATTTCGCCATGGAGGCCCTGATAGAGCTTTGCGATCTCGTCGCGCAGAGCCCCGAGATCTTCGCGGACAAGCTCGCCTGGATCTGCTCCCGCTGCCCTTCCTCCGCCCACCGCCTCACTGACAACGCCACCGCCGCCTCCCCGGTTCCCCCTCCTCGGGCCACCCGATCCCAGCTGCACGCCCTGGTCGCGCTCTCCCGCCTCCTCTCCCGCTGCCCTACGGCACCTGCATCCGCGCGCGCTCCCCTCCTCGATTTCCTCCCCGCCATCCCCGCATCCGCCCTACGCCCCTCCTTCTGGCCCCAGGCGTTCCCCCTCGACCAGATCTCCCTCTTCTTCTCTGACCTCCTCCAGTACGCTGCCCAGGCGGCCGAGGTCTCCCCGGAGCTAGCTGCTGAATTCTCGGGCTTCTTCGGCTCGACCGTCGTCACCGCCGTCTCCATCCTCAACGGCGGAGGAAATGGCGACCCTGCCATCGCCCGTGCCTTTCTGTCTGCTGTCTCCAGGAGTTGCCCCGCGATCGCCCCCTCTGACTCGGAGCAGCTCGTCGGGTGCCTCCTCGACCAGTTCGCCTCGCCCGGGACCTCTGAGGCCGCAACCAATTTGTCACTCTCTGAGAACTCCTCTTCGTGGAGCTCATCCGTGCAGAGCACTCCAACTAAGGGGAAGTCGAAAGATAACGATAAGGAGATTGCTGACGATGCAGCGAGCGAGGTATCCTCCACTATGTCAAGGGGGAATGAGAGCTCTGAAGGCATTGCTCGGGGTATTGCAGATTCCAAAGACGGGTCAGGTGCAGCTAGGCAAGTGGTGGTGACATTTGAGGAAGAGTCCTTGGAGAGCTTAGAGAAACAGGAAATTGCCTTCAGGTTGGTTGGTCAGGTGCTAGATAGAACTGGGACCGTTAAATCTGAGCAATTGGAGCAGGTCAGGAAGGTGGCTACACAGCAGATCAAATCTTTGCCTGTATTTCTCAAGGTGAATTTCTTTTGCGTCAAGGCACATTTATGCTGCACCTTTTATTCATAGTGTACCTTATTTATGTGCTGCAATAATTCATATACTGGAGAACCATATACTTTGTTTTGTTATCTTTCTGTGCCATATTTAATATTTCAATACACAGTCGGGTATTTATATCTAAGAAAATTACATCTTTTGGACCAGAGCTTACCCTTGACCATCCTATATATAAGTGCAGACCAGATGTACATTTCTGTAAAAAAAAAACAAATTGTTGACTTATGAAAATTAACTACTACCTAAAGCAGTTGATGGCTTGTCTGTTACAACCTATATACAGTTTGCATAAGGGTTTTTCTCATTAGGTTGCCTGAAGTTATTTGTCGAATATCCATCTTCAGGTCCGCAAACGTGAATGGAGGGAGCAAGGGCCACAACTGAAAGCTAGAATAAACACAAAATTGTCTTGTTGTCAGGCAGCAATACTGGTGCAGGTTAAGAGCCTAACATCTCTAGATTCAGATGGGAAGTCCTCCAAGGATTTATTGCGTAGAACACTTGCTTTACTCCTGGATGCTGCTGAAGCTTGTTTACTCTCTTTATGGAGGAAATTAAAAGTATGTGAGGAGCTTTTTAGCACGTTGCTCAGTGGAATTAGTCAAATTGCTGTGTCCCGTGGTGGCCAGCTTTTGAGGGTGTTGCTCATTCCCCTAAAGCCGCTTGTTTTGACGACTTGTGCTCAGGTTTACTTCTATCTTAATCTTGTATGTGGGTATTTCTGTTCTTAAACTACAGTAAGTTCTGAAATATATCATTAGCTTTTGCTTTTTGTTACTTACAGGCTGATATGCTAGGAAATAATCGTGGAGCTATGTTTGAGACAGTTACTAAGCTATGCTGTGAAATAATTGAGTTTGGATGGAGCAAAGATAGGGCTCTTGTTGACACTTTTATTATGGGTTTAGCTTCATGTATCCGTGAAAGGAATGACTATGAGGAGCAGGTTTAAGACCTCTCCTTACCCAAGAGAAATGTTTTTCCGCCTATAATATTGTAGTATGTTGCATTTTTTTTTCTCTCGTGCATTATTTGACTAGCTTGCTTTTGAGAATTTCTTAAAAATGTTAAATTACATCTATCATATTTCTAACGAACCTAGATATTAAGCTGAAATGGATGAAGTTTCCAACAATTTTCGTGCCGCTAATGGAAGATAGAACTGTACACTAGTTTGTACTCTAATGTTTGAGTTTGTATGATTGCTATTTCATTGTTGAGCTGCTATCTGGCATTGGTTTCTTATTTCAGTATCATCTGAGCTTTCTTTAATTGATAAATTTAAGTGGGATTCCCATCTGAAGTCTTTGTCTGTTGCAGGATGGTAAAGAAAAACAAACAGTTCCTACTGTGCAACTCAATCTTATTTGTCTTCTTGCTGACTTGAGCTCATTATTGAATAAGTGGGAAATTGTTGACATGATACTGCCTCTCTTTATTGAGAATCTTGAAGAGGGCGATGCTTGTACTCCAAGTTTATTACGCCTAAGAGTACGAAATCTTGTCTCCTAACAATGTCTATGCTAGGCAATTTGATCATAACTGGGGTTTCCTGTAATATTTGCTCCAAACATTGGTTGCTTCTTTTATAATTGCTGTCATCCATATTTTGACAATCGAGCTCAACTGTGTTTCACAAATATTTCAGCTACTAGATGCAGTATCTCGCATGGCTTGTTTGGGTTTTGAGAAATCCTATCGTGAGACTGTAGTTCTGATGACTAGAAGCTATTTGGATAAACTCAAGAATTTTGGACTGGATGAAAACAAAACACTTCCTCCGGAAGCTACTACAGAGCGAATAGAGGTCTGTTTCATTGTTGCTTTGGATTTTCATATTAGTGTGACCTGCAAATTATGATTTGCTAGTATTTCTAACTGCTTCAAGTGTATTCTAGACACTTCCTTCAGGTTTTTTTTTGATTGCTTCTCGCCTCACCAGCTCAAAACTCAGATCTGACTATCGCCATAGGCTTTTGTGTTTATGCTCTGATGTGGGTCTAGCTGCTGAATCAAAAAGTGGAAGGTAATGCTGACCCTACACAACATTCTGCATACCCTGTCTATTGGAGCATTAATGCAATAGCTAGTCACTTGATTGTGAAAACTTGTTCTGTAGCTGATATGCTTGGATAATGCAGTAATGTTGAACACTGGCTTGGCAATGTCAGTCGTAGATCACACCATTCTTTAGAACCTTCCTAGTTTTGGGTAGATATTAAGGTGTTATCTTGTGTTTTACTATTTGTTCCCTGACAGCTGTACTTACGTATTTTTAGGAGCGGTGCTGATTTCATGGGGCCTTTACTTCCTGCTGTTGCAGAAATTTGTACTGATTTTGATCCTGTTGCCAGTGTTGAGCCTTCTCTCTTAAAACTATTCCGAAATCTATGGTTCTACATTGTTTTGTTTGGCTTAGCTCCTCCGATTCAACCAGCTCAGATCTCATCAAAGCCAGTATCAACATCATTGAGTGCTCAGGGAAGCGGTAGTGCCATAGCACTTCAAGCTGTTGCTGGGCCTTATATGTGGAATGAGGAATGGTCCATTGCTGTTCAGCGAATTGCAAAAGGGACACCACCACTGGTGAGACAATGAAAGAATTTGGGATACTGTAAAATTATATTTATTATAGAAATAAAATATCTTGATATTCATGCTTAGAGAAATTTTATTCTATTGATTAATAATTTTACCTATGAAATATAACATTCCCTTAAAATTTGTCATGATATTGATAAAGGTTCCTATGGTACATATGCCCAGCATCCTTATCTTTACCTTTAAAAATGAATACATTGATGCTTGCTTAGTTGCCGGCATTTCCAATATTACTAGGGAGATTCCATTTTGATTATTTGCAGCAGAGCTTCGATGCTTTGGAGGTTCACAACAGCCTTTGTTGACCTATACCATATGATTTTGTTGGGACCTTTGCGGTTGAGTCTTGTAATGAATGGTATGCGGACTACAAAAAGACAAGTATTCAACTTGACCTCTTATCCTAAGTTTCAATATTTGGGTCACTATATGGGATTTTTCTTGCCATTCGACTTTTTGTAATCTTTAATTCTTACTGACACCTAGATTATTTAAATGAGTTATAATACATGTAGAGTATGACTTTCTTTGTTCCTGTTTAACTCTCCATGTACCATTAGTGAGTTAATTTAAATCATTCATTTTTTTAAAAAATTTATTAATCAAGTTATTCAATTTGTATTTACAGAACCTATGAAGTGTCTTGGTTATTTATTACTAGATTACTTATCAGCAACAGTCTTCTTTGTTATTTTGGACCTTCATATGATATGTGTTTCAGATCTTTTCATGATCTTATTTTATTTTGATTACAGGTTGTTAGTTCAGTGAAATGGCTGGAAGATGAATTAGAGCTAAATGCACTTCACAACCCAGGAAGTCGACGTGGCACTGGTAATGAGAAAGATGCTGTTGGTCAGCGAGCTGCTCTTTCTGCTGCATTAGGAGGACGTGTAGAGGTAGCAGCAATGAACACAATTTCAGGTTCAAGTCAAATTTTTTATGTTATAATGACGTTCTAATTTTTATTATTTTCCATTCCACTTGTATTTCGTATGATTTTTCATTTTTTTAACCCAAACTGTTCCTGTTCTGTTTAAAGCTAGCTTATTCAACATTATCCTTGTCAAAAGGTGCTTGTCGTTTGTTACAATCTTAACTAATCTAATATTGATTACTTTTTTGAATTACAGGTGTTAAGGCAACATACCTTCTTGCAGTTACTTTTTTGGAGATAATACGGTTTCGATGTAACGGTGGTGTAATTGACACTGATTCCTCATCACCTACACTAAGAAGTGCATTTATCTGTGTGTTTGAGTACCTGCTTACACCCAACTTGATGCCAGCTGTATCTCAATGCTTGACTGCAATAGTGCATAGGGCTTTCGATGCAGCAGTTTCATGGCTGGTAAGCCTTTGCATCATTTTATGAGATTTGCTTTTCTGCTATTTGTTCATAATTTTGTCAAAAATGTATCTGAATTTGCATAAACTTTTGAAATTTGTTTCTCTAGATGTGCCCTCCTAAGCCAATGCATCTACAATAATCCTTTTGTCAACTATTTGTGTTGTAAACTTTGTTTTTTCATTGATTTTTTTTTTTTTTTACATTTTCTAGTGCTTAAGAGATCTGCTCTGGTTATTGGAAAATGAAAGTGTTAGGAAAGGTTCACTATGTATACATGGTCAATAAGAGGCAAGTTAGATATTGTTAAAGGTGATGATTGAGGGAAGTCTTTAAACATTATTTATGAACCTCTTTTGGAACATTTATTACCATCCTCCGGCTTCTTTTGTTGCAAACATGCAGCCAAACTTTTATGTTTCCGCCAATTGCTACCTTTCCTATTTGTTGTGGGAGCTGTCGTTATGTCAGTACAATTCCATTGTTTGAATGTTTGCATGGTTAACTACCTTCCTTGAGGGTTGGTCACTTTGAATTTCCTGATGAAACAGTGGCAATTCTTCTAAACATCTATCTTTATTGCTTATTCAGGAGGAAAGAATATCTGATATTGGAAAAGAAGCTGAAACAAGAGAATCAGTTCTTTCTAGTCACACGTGCTATCTTATAAAAAATTTGTCACAAAGGGATGAGCATGTCCGTGATATCAGTGTTAATTTGTTAACTCAGTTGAAGGAAAAATTTCCCCAGGTTTGTGTTTTCTTCTAAATGTCTAGATATAATATATCCATTTATTGTGTTTTTTTTTTTTTTCCTGGAAACTTGGCTATATTATCTGCAGGTATTGTGGAACTCCTCGTGCTTGGACTCGCTTCTCTTTTCAGGTCATAATGAATTACCATCTATTCATGTTCATGATCCGGCTTGGGTTGCCACAGTTCGTTCTTTGTACCAAAAGATGGCTCGAGAATGGATCACTACTGCTCTTTCTTTTGCTCCCTGCACTACCCAGGGGCTTTTACAGGTTTTCTCAAGAACAGATTACTGAAACCTTGATAGATGTTTATGTGCTGTTAAAGGATTAAATAAAAGAAATTGAAATTGAATGATGTTACTGGATTTAGAATAATACTTGCATTCCAAATGCATTATCTGCATTACTCTTTTCCTCGTAGATGTTAAGTTAGGATGTATGCAATTGATTCTCATAGTGCAGTGGTGGACCTGTTTTATGTTTTCGAGGAACTTTAAGTTTGTATACCTTGAGGCATTAGGAGAAAAACAGCACACTTAAATCTTTTTTCTATGCTCTATTGTAGGATAGACCTTAAAATAATTGAAACTACAATCAACTTCATTGTAACTGATATTTAATGTGCAGGCCAATTTATTGCCGACCTTTTTAGTTCAATTTTTTTCCTACTGAATCTTGTTGTTCGCTAGTTCAATTTATTATTATAAATATTGATGTTCATGATAACAATGTCAGGAAAACCTATGCAAGCCAAATGCGTTGCAGAGAACACAACATGCCTCAGATGTTGTATCTCTTTTGTCTGAGATACGTATCTGTACAGGGAAGAATGATTCTTGGAATGGCATTAGGACAGCAAATATCCCTTCTGTTATATATGCTGCAGCTGCCGCTTCAGGAGCCAAAAAGGAGCTCTCTGAAGGTTTTGTTCTAGAAGTTCTGTCAATTGCTGTAGTGAGTGCGACAGTAAAGTGCAACCATGCTGGAGAGATCGCAGGCATGAGAAGGCTATATGATAGTATAGGAGGTCTGGGCATGTCAGCAGTAGGTCTGGGACTTGGTCTTGGTCAATCTATGAATGGGATGCCATCTTCACAGTTAAACCTTAAAAAAGAGTCGTTCAACGAAATTCTTCTTTCAAAATTTGTTCATTTACTTCAGCAGTTTGTAGGTGCTGCTGAGAAAGGTTTACCAATTGATAAGACATTATTTCGTGATACTTGTTCGCAGGCTACTGCACTACTTCTATCGCACTTGGTATACCATCCAAGACATTTTTTGCTATACTGTGCTTGGTCATTACCTTTTTTTCATGGCACTTACTAATGTGTTTTTTTGATAATGGTCAGGATTCTGACTCTAAAGTTAATATGGAAGGATTTTCACAATTATTGCGCCTCCTTTGCTGGTGTCCTGCTTACATTTCAACTCCAGATGCAATGGAGACTGGCATCTTTATCTGGACATGGCTAGTTTCTGCACCTTCTTTGGGGGCTCTTGTCCTTGCAGAGCTTGTTGATGCATGGCTGTGGACTATAGACACAAAACGTGGTTTGTTTGCATCAGAGATGAGATATTCTGGTCCTGCTGCAAAATTGCAGCCACATCTTGTTCCTGGTGAACCTCAAGCACCACCAGAGAAGGATCCAGTGGAAGGGCTAATTGCACACAGACTCTGGCTTGGCTTTTTTATTGACCGGTTTGAGGTTAGAAACTCTATGTTTTTTCCCCCTTGACTGCTGAGGTTAGGAATCACACACTCGTATTCTCTCCTATAGTTCACACTTGATGCACATTACTTCTTCTGACTCAATTTTCTTGATCTCATCTGATAACTTGTGTTGGGTCCAAAAGAAATTTAGATATCTCCACAATGGCCTTACAACCCCAACAACTTGTGCTTGCTATGGGTTGTTGGGATTTGGGATGCTTGATGATGATCTCATTGCACTTCATAACTCAACGTTGTTGCCTGCTTTTTTATTCTCAAACAATTCTTGAAGGATCAATGCCATTTTTTTTTTAAATCTTCAGTATTTGTTGATGTAGGGTAACTATTGGCAAGAAATTGGTGCGCCTAGTAGTGCTACAATTGCAGGATACACATCCATGCTATGTTTTAAATGTGTGGTGTGTTGCCATGTGGGATCAATGATATTGACTTTTTAAGTCCATGGAAGAAATTAAGAAAAGATCTCAGAGAATTGAGGTAATAACTGAGTATAGGATATTGAGAGTTCCCTGGAGGAGAAATGAGGGTGGGATGTGGGTTATGTAGAGTGAAGAATTCTAGCTATTACTGATGTACAACCCTGTACTAAGTGATTCAATCAGAATGCAGTTCTTGCACCATGTGGTCGTCATGCCATTCATCTATTACACTGTTTGGACCAAGCATGCTGTCCAATATATCTTATGAGTTTTCAAACCATCATTGTTGTTGCATTTTCATGCATTACAGAATCTAGTTTCCTATGTGTATGTGATTTTCTGTGTTCTTTAAGTCTTATTTATGTTGTGTGATCGTATTGTTGGTAGGTTGTTCGACATGACAGTATTGAGCAACTTCTACTTCTAAGCAGATTGGTGCAAGGGACCATGAAATCTCCTTCTCAATTTTCTCGTCATCCTGCTGCTGTTGGCACGTTCTTCACTGCGATGCTCCTTGGACTAAAATTTTGTCTATGCCAGTCACAGAAAAATTTGCGGAACTCTAAGTTGGGCCTTCAGTTATTGGAGGACAGAGTCTACCGGTAAGTAGTTTGCATTTACTCTACATTGTTTCATAATAATGACAAATAGGTTACTAGAAGGTGATCAAATTTTCTTGATCAAGTGAAAATTTTGCTATACAGAAACATATGGCTTGTTGGATTGTAAATATATTTTCATGTTCTTCTAATATTGTTGTCTTGTGTTGTGTAATCCAAAGACTATACAATTATGTATATTAAGAAATAAAGGACTAATGTTTTAGTAAAATTTTTTATTTCTTGTAGAAGTGCATTAGTAAAAAATGTTCTCTCTTTAGTAGCTAGCAAGGGATTGGATGTTGAAGACTATAAATAGCTGTTTAAAAAACAATGTCACACCTTAGAGGTGAGTCAAATGCGTTTAAGTATCAATATTGTCTCTTTCTGGGTCTTCAGCAGACAGGCTCCCTTTCAGGAGCTCTCTTCTGCCTGTCTGATCTAGTCTGTTTTTTGCTTGTCCATTCCACAGTTTGATCCATTTTAACTTAAGGATAATAATTTACTCTTCTCTATCAAGAGCCTATTTCCAAAGAAACACCAAATTTATCCAAAAAATTTGAAATATTTGACAAGCTAGATTGAAACTTGAAATCTCCATGCAGATAAACAAAAAATCAAACACATATTTATACTTAGAACAAACCATTAGGATATGAGGCTTTGGAAATAATCCTTTATTCATGATGCAAAAGGTTGGTCCTCAAGGGTTTACTTGTATGGAACTTGTATGAATGTATAAGCAGATGGAATATGGAACTTGTATGAATGTACTTGACTTTTGTTTACTTTTCCCTTATCCTTTGCTCTTGATGACACTTAATACTGTCTTTTAGCTGTAAAACAGTTACTTTGGGTTGGTTTTTCTTCCTTCTCTAACTGTGTCTGATCCATGGATCAAGGGTTAATAGTTTGGTACTAGTTTTACGAACCATTAGTCAAATGATAATATATTGGTGTACTATTATATGATATCATCTAATGAATAGCTCCTAAATTATAATTATCTGTCTGGTTCTTTATGATGGCTGTATAAACAATTCTTGTAAGCCTTTTGCTATATGTTCATTTGGTATAATTGGGTAACATTAATTTTATTGCTGCAGTGCTTCTCTTAGCTGGTTTGCTTATGGGCCTGAATGGTATGAAACAAATAGTAAGAGTTATGCTCAGAGTGAATCCCAATCTGTTTCGTTATTTGTCCATCATCTTTTAAATGAACGAGTAGATAGTATTGCAATTGATTCGTCAACAAGAGGAAGGGCAAACGATACTGAATTGACTAATATGGTATGTGCTAGCTAAAAATTCCTGGCATTTTTAATGCTTTCATTGCCCCAGCTCGAATAGTTTTCCACTTGCTAATGTGTTGAACCTTTCATTTTGTTAGATTGCTTGATTTAAATTATCTGTTCCACATGATTTACAGACAGATATATGTCATCCTGTTTGGGGACATATGGATAACTATTCTATAGGAAAAGAGAAGCGCAAGCAGCTGCTTCTAATGCTTTGCCAGCATGAAGGTGATAGGTTGGAAGTCTGGGCACAACCCCTAAATAAAAAGTAGGTCTTTAAAATCCTTTCATCCTTGCATTTTTTAAGCAGCATAATTTCTATTATCTTTTATCTGTTGCAATGTTTTTTCCTACAGAGATAACATATCTCGTACTCAAATTGGGTCAGACAAATGGATTGAACATGTAAGAACTGCTTTTGCAGTAGATCCTCGCATTGCTCTCTGCTTAACTTTGAGGTTCCCTGCAAATTCACATATCGCATCTGAAGTAACTCAGTTGGTGCAGGTATGTTTCTTCCATTTTTTGGGACAACAATTCCTATCTTATGCCTTATTTGTTTTATGGATGTCTGGAGCTATATCTGGGGATAGGATAATATATAATGTTTTAGTTGCAACAAATCTTCTTAGAACTTTTGCAGATTCAACTATTATTTCTTTTCCTGAACTCTTGCCTTATGCATCTTATTACATAATATCTTTTTTGTCTGTATGTATATATCTGATTTTATCTTCTTTTTGCTCTAATTTTTTTTTCACAGACACACATCTTAGAGATTCGGACAATACCTGAAGCGTTACCATTTTTTGTCACTCCAAAGGCAGTTGAAGAAAATTCTGTGTTACTGCAGCAACTACCACATTGGGCTGCCTGTTCCATCACTCAGGCTCTTGATTTTTTTACCCCTCCATTTAAGGGTCATCCCAGAGTGATGGCATATGTCATGAGAGTTTTAGAGTCCTATCCTCCTGAACGGGTGACTTTTTTTATGCCACAGCTGGTACAAGCTCTCAGATATGATGAAGAGGTGAGTGCACAATCCAAATATTTATTTTCACTAATTCCATTTGTTTTAGCATCAGCTATGTGACATGCATGGTTAGCTTTTAACTGAACTTTCATTTATTGCAATCCTTGGCCTAGCCAATTTGCTTCATGTAAAGTTATTGTCTCTACGGTTTCTGCAGAAATTAGTTGAAGGCTACTTGCTGAGAGCTGCTCAAAGAAGTAACATATTTTCTCATATTTTGATTTGGCATCTTCAGGTGCGACCTCTGCTTGTATTTCACACATGGTTTAGAAATTTCTGCACTGATTGATTATTCACCATCTACTTCCTGTTCACTCCCTATGTTAGTCAATGTAGTCCAGAAAATTCTTGTGAACTTCATTGAGAACTCTCCTAATCTTGGGTCTTCTATTCTCTGATGGCAGGGTGAGTCTTGTGAACAAGAACCTGGAAAAGAAGGTGAGGTCATCAAGGTAGGTGATCTATCCCTAGCATTGCTTAAAAATTGTCTGCTACTGCTACTGCTACTTGCTTAACTGTATAAGATGACATGGTATTGAATCATATTAGCTGTCATAGATGTCGCATGTTTCTGCAGTTTCCTGGCTTCTATATTTTCTTTATTTCCCAACTTGGAAACCAGTTCAGAATATAATGTCAAAAATCCAAACAAGAAGAATGTGCTATTTTTTTATGGAGTTGACTATCTAGCTAATTAGACTTTTTAATTGTAGAAGTGGAAAACTTAATTTTGGCTGTAGGATACTTTTTTTTTTTTTTTTTTGCAAATATTGTAATCAAAGTTTTAAATCTTGGTTTATTTTTGTTGACATGAGCAAAAGATCTCGTTCCACTTGTGTACTATTACTGAACACACTGGCACAACCAATTCATACCTCCAAAATCTCCATTGCTCTTTGTCGACTCTCCACCTGTTGTGTTGCTTTGCTTCTTCATAACTGGCTGGGAATGAGCATGTGGAACCTAGAGTGAGACAACATTGTTACTCCTCTCCTCTTTATAACCTAAAAATTTAACTCATAACCCATATAAACCTGTTAACCCATGGTTTGGATAATTGGTTTTGTGTTGGCTGACATGAGCATAATATTTGTTCTACCTAGGGGCTGACACATGGAACAACCCTGCGCACCATAATGACACCACAGTGTGGCTTCTATGGAGTAGTCTCAATGACTGCAAAGCTTTTGTGAGGTTCCCCAAGATGGCCCCTGCATAGTGAGGAGTGCATCCACTGACACCAACACTGGCATGACTGATGTCTTGTTCTAGCCATGATCGAAAACGTAGATTGGAACCCGATTTCAAACCTTGTAATAATCCATTATCAATCAATTTGTGAACCTAGATCCACTAACCCATTAAACTTACTCCCATCCCCATTGTACAAAACGATGTGAGGTCTTCTTCCGACCTCTTCCTTCTGGCTGGCAACACCACATTGTTTTGATGAGGTAAGGTATTAGCTGCTTCTCCTCTCTTCTCCTGTACTTGTCCTCCGTCACCTCAATTCCACTCTCCACCTTAGTGGTTTAGGGGTACCACAAGGACCATGTGTTCGCACATTGACATTGCACCAATATTAATTCGTTGTGATTGGTGATAGAAAACTTATGCTTGGGATGACATTTTAAACCTTGATTCTAACCATAATGAGCATCACTCTGGAATTTTTATAGAAGGTTTGATCATTTGTCTTAGACTTCATGAACTAGTAATATTGTGACAATAAGGTCGTGTTGGTAAAGAATAAAAGAAGAATACATGCATGATTCACATTGTAAATTTAAGATCGATCTTCCCTAATGAGTTTGTAAATTTAAGATCAATCTTCCCTAATGAGTTTTAAGGACCAACTATAGTTCATAAATCATGGTTCAATTAGGAATTCAGTGTCCATAAGAAGCTTTAAATTTGTATTTGGAAGTGTTAATACAGATGTGCGTTTGAAAGAAGCCATTCATGTTGGCATCCAGACCTCTAGCAGTTGGACATGAACCTGTTTTGAGAATTTAACTCCCTAGGAGAGAAGGGACACCTAGGGTAAGAAAGTAGGGAGAAAAATCCATAGGAAAAGGATTGGGAAATATTTTACTACTTAATTTCCTTGGAAAGAAAGAAAGAAAGAATTCGAGTTTTCTGTTGGACCATGTCATCGGAGGGAATGAAACTTATATTTGAAAACTTTGTTTGTTAAAAAATAGAAATAAATTTAAAAGATTAATTTTTTAATTTTTAATTTTGATTTGAGCTCCATTGCATGCAAACGTTGCTTTCCATTTTAATCGAATGTAAGCAACATAGTGGATATTTGGACAATCTTTTCTCCATCTTTCTTCCCTCTCCTTTTCTACCTAAGGAAATGGTGGGAGTACTGTTGGAGATTTTTTTTTCTTTTCCATTTGCATTTCGTTTTGCTCATAGGAAACACACCCTAAAAGCATTACCTTTTGGGATTCACCTTTTATGGGATAGTCAAACTTTGAATAAGTATCGTGCTTCATAAACTATGGGTGGCATCGTATTTGGCTTGCTTGACCTTGTTTCGATGGTTCTCTTGTAATACATGGGTTGCATTCGTGCTTGCTAGTTAAACTCCACAATACTCTCAGTTTCTTCTCAACTTTTCATTTGTCATTTGTTCAGCAATTTATAATGGTTAGACCATACAAATCCTTTAGCTATTTGTCCACCTGGGAGTACAAACGAGTTCATATTCAATGTGGATGCATAGTCACAGTGTTTGCACTTCCAATGTCATTGATAAATTGTTAGTTTGTCACATGTGGGACCTTTGAGTGCTTTCACTGCCATTACAACAGATTTTCAGAGAAATCTTTGAGAATTTTAGAGATAAAAGAGGTCAAGGGAAGTTGAAATAAGAGAACTGGAATATATGGCAGTTAGGTCCTGTACTTTGGTAGTTTGCCAGATTCACATCAATCACCATAATTATATATGTTACTTGGCACATATATAACCATTGGTCAAGGGTGGTTGACTTGTTGATGGTGTTTTCTCTAGCTGGTAAATGTTGGGTGTATATATCCAGTATCGGACAAGATTTAAAACCATGGTGGTCCTTGTAGCTGACCATTAACAAGTTCTGTGAATTATGGGCTATGGTGCATGTACTTTTGGCTTTAAAATTGTAGTCTCTCTTGCTCTTTATGAAAATTCAGCCCTGCTATAACAAATAAGAACTGGTTCAGACTTCTGAATTTGACAATTATTTTCAATTCTCTAAAATTCAAGTTTTTTCTGAAATATGTTAGCTAATTTCAAGTGCAAGGAACTAGACCATTCTACTATAATTGTGATGCTTTAAGCAATTATATATATATATATCTTGCAGCAATACCGCTGTTGCCTTTATGAAATTATCTAGTTCATTTTTGACATACTGAATCTCTTTTCATAGGATTAATACTCATGAATTGCTGAATGTGCTGAATGTTCTGCAAAGATGACATTATATATATATATATATATATATATTGAATCTAGAATGGATTTCATTGCCAGACATCCTTTTTCTTCCAGATGTTTATGCTTTTGTTGACATTATTAAATTAATCTCTTTGACTCAGTTTCTATTCTGTTAAATATATTGTTTTACTATTTAAGTCTGTTTATGTTCTGAGGTTTCTGTTAGCAGTGACTAATTTTTGCACGTTACCTATCCTCCTCACAGGACTGACTTTGAGTAGTATGCTTATTGATTCCTTATTCACGCAGCTGTATTTATAAATTCTAACATGTTCAAGTCTTCACTTTTTTCTCCTTTTCGTGTTCTTATAGAGCAATCCCTTTCAAGCTATGCTTCCTCTGGTCAGGCAAAAAATTATTGATGGCTTCACAGCTGAGGCCCTCGATTTGTTCCAAAGGGAGTTTGACTTCTTTGACAAAGTCACATCCATTTCTGGTGTTTTGTTTCCACTTCCAAAGGAGGAACGCAGAGCTGGTATCAAAAGGTATCACTTATGTCATACATTGACCTATTTGGTTTTTTAGGTTGGATAATGTTACAGGTTGTGTAAGCATTCATAATCCTCTTACTTGGGCCTTTGTTTCAGAGAGTTGGAGAAAATTAGTATTGATGGTGATGATCTCTATCTACCTACTGCTACAAACAAAATAGTTCGGGGTATTCAGTTGGATAGTGGCATTCCCCTTCAATCAGCAGCAAAAGTTCCAATAATGATTACCTTCAATGTTATGGATAAGTATGGGGATCCTAATGATGTGAAGCCACAGGCCTGCATATTTAAGGTAAGCTACTATCAAATAGTGTTCTGGGTTTGAATTTTTTTCCATAATTTATTGTTCCATGAAATTTTTCACATTTTCATTTACCTTACACAACTTGTTATCGAAGATGTCCTATCTGATTCCCTTTATCATCTTGAAATTCGGGCCACTGTGTTTGCCTCCCCAGTCAATCTGGTTTTGTTAAGTAAACAAATTTGAAAATTTGAGATAAAGATTTAAAATAAAAAATTATATAGTAAATTTTATCAACATAATATTGATGTTTATTTTAAAAATCATTGATACATCAGACACACACATATAAATATATAATTCATCTTTATAATATATGTTGCATTAAAGCATTGATAAAGATCTTAATAAATGAATAAAAAACAAACATATCTTGATTTGACCTAACATGTCTTTGTTTAAGATAGGATTTTAACAGAATTTGATTCTCTCCGATTTTGTGGGATCACAATCTTTCACTAAAATTTTTTGTCCTTATCATTTATCAAATAAGAGTAGATTGACCTTCTATTCTCGTCTTAATTGGTTGAACTATTTTAGTTAGTATAGTTGAAACTAACAGGAGATCGACAAAGGACATACTTGAAAAGTGGAGAAGAAGACGATGAACAAGAAGCAAAAGAGTGGTTGCAAGAGGTAGTTTGTTTTACTCAAGAAGGCACTGAGGCCAAGGTTTAAAATACCATGCCGTGTTGCTCAGCATGGGCAAAAATTGACAGAAATCGGCATCGGCATGGCCGAGGTATTGTGACCATAGAGGCGTCGTGTGTGCATCGCGGAGGCCACGTGCGGGCCTCGGGGCCGCCGCATAGGCCTCACGAGTGTCTCGTGGCCACCATGGAGGCATCACAGTGGCCTTGCGTTCGTTGGCAACGACGAAGGCAAAACATGATAGTGCTTTTAATTAAAAAACTTATATTAATAAGTTCAATCAACTCCTCGCTATAGTTAGTATAATTTAAATAATCTTAATTAAACTCTAATAAAACTATCCTATTAATTCAATATATATTTTACAATTTTTATTTTTAAATATTTAGATTAATTTTTTTTATTTTTATTTTATATAATATTTAAAAAATATCGAAACCATATCAACACGACATGATACGGTATCGTCTAGATTTTAAACCTTGATTGAGGCACTTTATGTGCACGTGCAGGTGGAGTTCACAACTTCAAGGGTTGAGTCTCAAGTGATTATAAGTTACATTTTATGTTTATAAGTTACAATTATTTCTACAAATTAATTATGCAATGCATGGTATTTTAATCAATTTTTATAATTATTATAATAAAGTTAGAGTTTACAAAGCTAGGGGTTATAATTTAGATGGATGATTTGAGGTGAAATGATTTCAATCCATTCCATGCTTAAGAGTGGGAAAACTTCATTCTGAAACTATTAAATATAGTAATTATTAACAAATTATTATCCTAAAATTATAATTGAGATAACTAAAATGAGTGAACTGGGCAGGCCAAGCAAGTCGATTGGGCTATAGATGAGCTAATTGGGTCTTCTAGGTTGTTTAAGTCACTTAAGTAAGATTGATCGAGCTGAGTAAGCAATGAGGATCAATTGAGCGGCTAATCAGATTGGTTTTGGAAGATGGTTGGTAAGTGATTAAACCAAGCGAGCTGGTCAAACCAATTATTCTACACTCGGTAGATAGGTTGGGCCAGTCAAATTGTTAAGTTGATCGGGTCAAATAGATTGAGTGGAATGAATGGGTTGAATGCGTCAATTGGACCAAGTAAATTAACAGTAGTGTGGACCGATTGAATCAGATATGTCAAATAGATGAAGTAGATTGAACATTCTAAAATAGATAAGATGAACCATGTAAGTTAAATTTTCCAGAAGAATTAGACAAACAAAATGGCTAGTTATACCATTTATTATTGTAACCAAACAAATGAATGAAATGAATTATTAGCCTTTTCATTTCGTTCCATTCCATTCCTAATTCATGTGTATTAAATGCACGCTAACTGTAATCTTCTTTTTTCTTGATTGTGTTAAGAAAGGGATCAATATTTTTTTGTTTTCTTAGTACTCGTTATGTGTGGGTGGGCATACTTGACCGCCCAATCCCTTGAGATGTATCATATTAAAGTTGATTGGCAAACGCTTATATCAAAAGCTTGAGTTGCTAGAGAATGGACAAATCTTTTAATATTTTTAATATTGTGTTTCCTTGGTTTTCTTCCTTCGTGCTCATTGTCACATGTGGTTTTAGATGGTGCAGTTAAAAATCACTATCCAGTGATGGGTCAGAACCATATGAAGTGAATCTTGGTACCTTGGCCTTGTTGCAATATAGCATAGATGACCTTGATCAATAGCCTTAGCGGTGAAAGCTATAAATAATGCAATCCTGACATAGTAGCTCAGTCCTCAAAATAGAGCTGCAACAATAGCCATTCTAGAAAATAAGATTAAGTTTTCCTAGTATTTGAAAAAAGGATTTAATTAGCCGATTCATTTCCAAATGCTTCTTACATGAAACCATAAATTTAGGCATTAGAAAATTTCAATCTCAGATGCCCTTTGTATTTCTCTTTGCTTGAGATAGGATTTGTTACACTGAAATTTCAGTTGCAATATTCAGTATCAGTGACGAATTTTCTACTGTGCAATTTCAGGTTATAGAAAACCTGAGTTTCATGTGCAATTTCAGGATATAGAAAACCTGAGTTTCATATGTAGTTTTATTTAGCAATAATTTACCCATTCTTTTTTTTTTTTTTTTGATACGGATAATTTACCCATTCTTAGTTGAGTTTGTTCTGTCAATGAATTTCCAC
>JBAMIE010235223.1:0-20525 GCA_037177295.1 Kaempferia parviflora
TTGCAAGTGATCCAATCTCTTTTTTCTTTGCAATACAACACTCCATAATCCCAAGCAATATCACTAGATTTTCGCTTTAATTACACCTCCAATTGTTTCTCATTTTCTGCTATTAACCTTCAATAATTAAATAAGATCAAAAATATAAAGTTAAAGGTTAGCCAAACAATTATATATAAATTCCAGCAAGTGCATTTGAGATTTTTAATTTTTTTTTTAATTATTGCTTTAGTTTACAGAATTACAAGCATGCATTTGACGTTAAGCACATGAAAATTTTTAAACTGAAAAATATTTAGTGTGGCTAAAATATACAGTGTAAGTTAGGGATTTACGGTCTATTTAAATTATCTCAATCATAGCTAGGAATTGATTAAACTTATTAATATAAAGTATTTGATTAAATTTTAAATTTTAAAACAAAGCAACTTATTAAATCCTAAGTGTAAAAACAAAACAAAATGTAATAAAACATCTGCCCCGTCGGAGCACGCATGACGGACATCGCCGAACCTGTCGCGCGTGCACGAAAGCCTCACTGGGTCCGGGCGACGGGTTCGAACGCTCGGTCGGGTCCGGGCGACGCGTCCGGGCCTGTCGCCGAGCTCGTGCGACGCATCCGTGCCTGTCGTCAGGATCGAGCGGTGCGTCCGTGCCCTCGCGACAGGTCCGGCGAGGTTTTCTTAATGCGATCGATTAGGTTAGCGGAGAAATTTCGAAATCTAGGTGTTTACCTAATGACGCGAGTGGCGACAGAAGGCTACAAGCGGAAGGAGGCGAAGGTGAAAGGTTATTTTTTTTAACCTACTTGTTTTACTGCCCGCCTTTCATAACGCCTCCGACAAAAGCGGAGCGGATGACTCCCGCCTCCCGCCTCCCGCCTCCCGCCTCCCGCCTAGGCGTCCGCCTAGCACGCCATTTAGAACATTGGTTTTAATAGGGCTGTTAATTAAAGAAGTGGTGCAAGAACCGTACTTTTACAATCGTAACATGAGCCTAGGCATATTCTATGTTTCAAAATGTATATGTAGGTAGTATGCGGTTAATAGTGCATTTGCAAGTATGTAGAGTCATATCTGGTCGGTATCATTATAATAAAAAATACTTATTTATATCTATAAAGATTTTATTACTTGATTTGGCAAAACAAGTGTTCAAGTTAAAACTTTTGGGTTACAAATTACTAAACATATTAACTTAGGTTTAAATTGGTTTGAATGATCCAAATAAGCATTTTCTTTAATTGCACATGCAAACTGCATCCATATATGTGGTCACTATGCAATCCTGTGACCGTTTTATAGCGATCCTCAAAATCAACCTAGCTCACCGAATATGCAGCCTAAGCAGAAGAGCCTTTTCTAGAACAATGAGGATGATTATTAAAATGATATAATTAATAGTCAAATAATGATAATTTTTTTGCAACAATGAATTAGCAACTTTTTTTATACGTACCATGTGGAACAGTATAGGGAAACTTATTAATTGCTCCAGTTTTTCCTGTGTTTTCAAACCTGGACCAGACCAGCCAGTTCAACTGATGAAATAGGAAACAACTTGGAATCAGGTCTGTTTCACCACAAAAACCATGTGCACATGCGGTAAAAACCCATAGAATCTAGTAAAACTGGAATAAATGATAAAAACCAGTAACTTTGTTTGCATATGGAATCTTGGTCTAGTGGTTTGGTACTTGCATTTTAAATCTTCGACTAGTTCTTCCCAGGGCCAATTGATCATCGACCCATTTGCTTTGCCAGTTTGATTTCTAGTTCTAGAATCAGTCGTAGTTGAACCTTGTTCTGTTCGCTTTGCCCTTCAATCTCTAGTCCTAGAATCATTCAGACACATGTTTCGATAAATTTTCCTTTGCAGTCACATGCATCAATCGTTATCAGGTATAGTCATGGCTCAAGTAAAATTAATATAGTAGTTTCATTTACAACTAGTTTAACACCCAGTTGACATTTGCCATTTGCTAACACATGGATGCTTACGAATAGGCTTTATAAGCTTAGTTGGCACTGACGGGAACTAGTATGTGCCAACTATTCTTTATAAGCTTTGTTGCTAACATCACTTCCAATTGGGTATGAAAATACTTTACAGAAATAATGTATAATCCTTCTAAACTAGTTTCTAAATACTTGGGAGATGGAAAGAATAGTTTTTTCCATTAATATTTTTCCACGTTTAATTGGCGATCTTATTACGCAAAGTTGAGCATCATTTGATATTGTATGACGTTTACTGCTCCTTTATCATCCATAAAAACTAACTGAATTATTCAAGTATTGCTTCCGATAACATTAAACAAAACTGAGTGAAGTGGCTGAATCATTCAAGTATAGCAACTGATAACAGTCAACTGTTTCACTATGTGCAGCTGAACTATTTGCAAATGGAGAAATCGTTCAAAGACCTCCAGAAAGGCAGAGGAGGATTGATGCAGCAACCACGCATAGAAATGAAAGAGACAGACCTAGATACAATGACAGGACTCGGTACGTTAGGCGGAGGGAGAGCCAGCGATAAGCTGATCATTTCTATCCCAGTATGTGGTTGCAATGTCATCGTGATATCCTCTAGCTTGCGGTATTCTATTTCTAGTTGTGGTTTATTGAAAGTTGTTTGCAAATGTGGATTTTGGACAGATATCAATGGTTAATTCGAAGACTCTCTCTCTATATATATAGTTCTTTTGAATTATTGTCAAAAAAGTTAAATTTCTAGTTTTTATTTTTATTTTTATTATTATTATTATTATTATTTTGCAAAATAAAGATAGAATAGGTTGTTTTCGGATTCAAATAACTAAAGGGGGTAAACAATATACACATTTTTTTTACATTAATATTTTATTTCCTTTTTCTTTTTTCCCTTTAATCTGTATTCCACCTTCACGAAAATGTAATGAAAACTCTGGTAGCAGCTTTTAAAAAAAAAAATCCAATTTTATGCAATTGCATTCGAGGGGAGAAATTCTACAGAATGATTATATAATTAGTGTACTAATATACAAAGTGTATTATTTTGCTTTTATATGAATTATAAAAGAATATTGTTTTTCACTTGATAAACAAATATATTATTGATTGAAAATTTAAAAATAAGGGAAAAAAGAGAAAATCATTCAAATCATAATAGAAAAGATCGTGAAAAATAATGACACAGTATGGATAAGATTAAAAAATAACACTCTTTTGCTCGTTGAATTATTCAATATACACAAAACTATTGCATGGAAAAAGTGAGTCTTGCAACCATTACAATATGGTGAAGAAATTGTGAATGAAAAGGTAATTTAGATGCTCAAACCTTGTTTCTAAAGCTTACGAATGAGCTAGACCTAAATGAGCGATCTGAGCCTTCACAAAACAATAAACTCTGGATACTGAAAAAAGCTATCGTGCAATCTGACACGCCATATATTTCAGCAGATCTACCAAAACTAGCATTCCCTCTTCTACGCTGGTTGTTTATGGCATCCAGGAAGGTATACACCAAAAACTATTGGCATCCTGTTCGATATGATAAACATCTCCGAAGAGCTTCTACTTCAAATGGCAGCTGCTGAAAAATTGCAACGTTGTACACGGTCGAAAAGATTAGAAAAATATGTTATGGCAGAAGGGGAGTGAGCTGTGTACTGAAGAGATCTCCAACGGCTCCACGAACCTCCATCTGAAACAATGAAGGCGCATATGAGTTAAGTCATACTGATGAAAATTGTCAGTCTTACATTAACCCAGAAATTATCGATTTTACCAAGTTGGCAATGAGTAATCTATTCAGGAAGGAATAAAGGCACTCAAAGTTTGCACATCCTCACAGATGTGATCCAAATGGAAAACTTATTCCCATTCTTTGAAATGACAAAAAAAAACAGTTTGCAATATTGGAAACATTTCGATATTAAAGAAAGTCTTATCAATATTTGCATGAAAAAGAGATAGGACATGCATGCAAGGGCCCTTGCCCATTTCGCACCTGAATCCTGGCGACAGATTCGTACATGAATCTTGAAGCATCATTTTTTTTAAAGTAGGGTATTTACAGATGGTATCCATTTGTATTACAAGTGGATATCAATCTCTGTTGTGGTGGTATCTATTCTGTAGGCTGTACCTATCGATTGTTGTAGTATTGTACCATCTACAATAATACTATTTGCTACCACCTACAACACAGATTGGTACCATCTGCAACACAAATTGGTACCATCTGCAACACAAATTGGTACGTGTAATATAGATTGCTGACATTTGTAACACAAATTGCTACCGCCTATAAGCTATGAATGAATCGATAGATTTTCAACACTACTATTTGGTACCACCTACAACACACATAGATTACTATCACCTATAACACAAATTGATACCACCTCATATAATGTTACATCTATAAACTTTCATTTTAAAAAAAAATATAAAATAAAACACTCTAAGAATCATGCACGAATCATGCCAAGATTCATACATGAAAGGAGCAAGAGCCCTTCACGTGATCACGAATGCAGGGCCCTTGCACACCATCCTATCCATGTAACAGACTAAATAGATTTATTGAAAACTAGTAAAGATCCTGCAGGGAAAACAGTATTTCGGTTGAAATGGCATGACCAATAACTTGCCTGATCACAACAGACAAGTTTCGTGATTAGAGGATAGAACTCTCTGAGGTGCTTTCTGAAGATGAGGCTATTCATAGAGCACATTCCTTTAAGTACCTGAAAGGTCAACCAGAAATATTACAGAGAAAGCATACAGCCAAACTAGAACAAAGTAATCTGTAGTAAAAAGAAAAGAATATGGTACTGACGATGACAAGACTATCACAAAGATGCAACACTGTCAGTTACTGTAAAACTGAGTAACCAACGTTATACTAAATTAACAATTATGACAGGAATTTCTAAGTTTACAATTCAACAAAATACTGTAAGAATTATATGCAATCAATTTAGTGCTATGACAAATAATCTCTGAAGGTTATATATGTAAATATGTTGATATCTACCTTAACAATAACTGGTGCTCTCAGGTCAAGTACTCGATGAATGTTTGTGTTACCAGCCTCCCCTGTACTTGGTTTGAGATCAGAAGCCTCCTTTAAAACCTGACCACAGAAAGAAACCAGTTTCTCCTCCGCCGCACTTAAGAGCTTCTCTTCAGAATTCAGCGGTTCATGACTGTTGTTATTATTTTCTGTTGATTTGTGTAAAATTTCTAAATAAATGGAAGTTCCTCTCATTTCCTGGCGGAGAAGATTTAGTGGTAGTCTGAAGAATCATCAATCAAAAGTTAGACTGTTTAACAAATTGACAAATATCTTGAATACTCTGGCTTGACTATACCTTTCTGTGGGTAGGTACTGCATGCGTATTATTAGATTTGATGGTGAATTATATGTAGAAGCAAACTCCACAAGAGACAGCAAGATGTCCATAACTGCAATCTTATGATGGGTGTTCAACTTGTTCCAGTATTTCTTCTGCAGCATACCAACACCGATGAGATAGCCACCCTAATAGTAAAGAAATATATCAACCATTTAATCTCATGTTTACCTGTATAACATCAATAACACCTAATAATAGTAGTTGGGTAATGCATTTTCCTTTAATAGTCTCCGTCATTGAATTTTCTTCGTCCTCACTATCATCGGGAATGGATTCTGCGGCATCAGTACTCTGCACATACATTCCGAACATAAAATCATGCAGGTCATGTCAAATAAAGAAAAACTTATGATCAATCCAATTCTATAATCAAGAAATGAGAGACTGCAACTGTAGAGTTTTCTTTTTTTAGTAATATTTCAACAAGAATGACACTAAATTCCCAACATTTTGCAGTCAGGTAGATTCTTTCCTGTTGATGTCAGTGGCCCTCACAGTTACTATGGAATTTGACTGTGAATCAAAGCTTCCATGTACAAATGCATTCCATATATTTCGATATGAAACTCGTGGTTGGATAAAAGCTAACACATAATATCAATTCACAGTGAGTTCAACAAGATAATCCAGAGTTTTTGGCTTGTATATTTTGCTAAATAGTTTCACTAGTCTATAAAGGCAATCCAGTAACAAGATGGAATTTGGAAACACAACCATTTTGGGGGTGATTGCCAAATTCCAAGATATTTGGAAAGACAGTTCTCGCACATGATTTTATCATTTTAAATAAGAAAATTGATCAGAACTATACAAGCATTTTGTTTCAAGCAAGTTTTGTGAGACATACAACACAAAAATGTTAAATAATATATCAGATATTATATTGATTTATCAGTAAATAGATGATGACAAACCTTTGTAGGTGAAGCTGAGCCAACATCAATTGTGCGGTTCTTTGATTTAGAGGTGATATTTCGAAGAAGAAGATTATCCATAAACCTTTGACCAAATGTTTGACTACGCTGGAAATCTGAAGCTTCAGCAGGCTTAGGTGAGCCACCTGAGGGTGATGGAAATCCCATATAAGAAAATTAAAATATGGGCTCTAGAAAAATTAAATATCACAAATTTGACTAGGTGATTATGCATCTGTAGATCACTCTTAGTGTATTTCACTTAAATAGCAGCATACCATTAGATTCCTCTAAGTTGGTTTGGAGAGTGCTACTACCCTGATAATCCTTAGTTGTGCCGATTGCTTGCCCAGGGTCTTCAGGATTAATAGATAAGTATCGGTTCTCCAAGTCTTCCTTCCCATTGTCAAGGGTTTTTAATGGACTGTCACCATCTTTAGCTTCTGAATCTTTTGATACAACTGTCTGGTTCTTTGAGTTTACAAAACCCAAAGAGTTGAGAAGCTCAAGAGGTTGAGTTGCGTAGGATGCATCTCTGATATTTAACAGTTGTACAGGAACAGATAAGGGACCAAATAACAAAAAAGTGTAATTGTATACAAGTTCACAAATTGCATATCTATTTCATTTTTTTGACGAAGTTGGACAAGAACAGATGAAGGGCCAAATAAGAAATAAGTGGTTATAATGAGTTCACAAATAACATACCTAATGCTTTTTAACAAAGTATCCCAATCACTATCAATAAATTGATGACCCCCAACCTCAATAAGATGTACAAGGGCTCCCAGTGAAATGGAAACCACGCTCTGATCTGTTTTCTTGGCACAATCAAGAAGAAACCCCAGAAGTGGTGGGAGCATAAAAGAAACTTCCTGTGGAATGCCAGAAAGAAATATACAGTGTGATGCTTTAACTAAAGAAAGGAAATGATAGAACACAACTGTTAGTTATTTTGCTTATAAGTTGCGAAACATATGAAATGTTAATTTTTCACATGTCCTAGAGAAAGAGATATTGTAGATACCGTATAGAAAGTATTGAAAAGGTTGCAGAGCAACTGGAGTGAATGGATGCTAGTTTCCCGAAGCCATTCCTCATCAGTGGAGGCAATACCATCTCTACCAGCATGTCGTACATGGTCAAATATTGGAAAGAGAACCCTATGAAAAATACTCTCCCAGAAAGCAGAAGAAAATTTCCTTCCTCTCTCATTCAGCAAATCAAACAGCACCTCCAGTGCACAATTTCGAACTTCTAATCTGGAGTCCAATGTTAGATCAGATAAACCAGCTAACATAGGAAACCAGTAATGCTCTGTTATATCAAAGTTTGAATCTAGTCCACCATCCACTGGTTTCAGGGCTCCACCAGGTATAAATCCCTGAGCACAAGAATAATCAGGAGAAGAAAAAATTTTAAAAGCCAATTTGTATAAAGAACAGGGAAGTGCTCACTAGCTTTCCAAAGTAAAACGCACATGATCTATCATAGTAAAACAAACCAAAATTTAAAAAACCAAAAGATCCAAGGAACAGGGAAATTGAAGTACTAACCTTATATTCGAGTGAATATCTATGTGAACTTCATTGGAGAAAGATATTAATAGGATTGCTAGTTAGGGGAAATACATAGATAATATACGACACATCAAATATAGAAATAATATTGGAACTAAGGAAAGATGGAAGACAAATTATAAATCATTTCATGAGCACTCTACAGGAAAATTGATTTTAATTACCAAAAACTATGGTAAGTTAAATATATGTTCACAATATTGGATCTAAAAATTGATTTTCTTTAAAGTAGCTTTAAAGAGAATGGACATATAAGTGTATGTCAAAACACCTATTGAAGTTTGGCATGGAAGAATTTAACTTAGATCAAAGTACAATTGCCAACTAAACTATTTAAATTTTTTAGATTTAAGATGCCATTTGATGAATATTTTTAGAACCAAATCATACAAATAAAGGTGATATGCTATTATTCTAAAATTCTAATTACAAAGAGATCAAGGTGATGTGCCATATCATGAAATTTTAGAAAAGAATTCTTAATAGGAGCATTGTAAGTGAAACAGATATTTACTAAGAATCCATTTGATCTCATGTCTAGAGTATCAACCATAGATGTTCTTTATTTAATAAGACAACTAAACAAATAAAAATAAATGGCGAAAGTTTTGCATATAATTTTAGGCAAAAAATTTATGATAGTTTCCATAGATAATTGTTTAGAAATGATCCCAGTTGCTCAGAAATTATACCAGAATATGCAGAAACATATTGTTAATACAAACCTCGGCAAGCCGATCTTCACATATACGGAGAAGAGCAATTGCTTTCAAGCTAATGCGAGGAGAAATTTTGTTATTCGCAAAACGAATGAGGCAATTCACACAATCCATAAAGCAGTCACCAACAACCTGGTCAAAGTGTTCCAAGATAACTGCAGATGCAAAGTCATAGCTTAGTCAAAATCTAAAAGAAACTTAACAATAAGTTTAGCAGAGCTGTGTTGTCACCTTGTTCAACATTTTCAAAGGCACTATCAACAATCGATTCCAATTCATCATCTGCTGCTGCAGTGAAGATCATGAACACACTCCGCCAGCCTGATTTAATGCTACCCACCTTTGATTTAATCATCTGAAATGTCGGGATAAAAAATTCTTTGTTTGGCATTGTCATGATAAACAACAGGATAAACCAAACAACACAAAACAAATTCTATCCATCTATTGAACAAGGTTTACCTGAACAATGCAATCAACAATTAGACTGCGGATTTTTTCATTGTGGCTGTTCCGCATAAGAATGACAAAAGGTTTCAAAATGTCATTTTGGAAGGTGAAGTTGGTCAGCTCAGCACGCTCCAGATACTTCATACCAAGTTGTCTCAGTGAATCGATGGCGTACATAGCAACTTTTTCCTCACGATGGCTACCAGCAGAAATGAAGTGTTGGGCTAAGACAGACCATATTCTAGCCCATACCTAAAGCCATCACAATTGTAGTCAAGTTAACCACCAACCAGTCATTTAAGAAATGATGTAACAGAACATTTCATGAAGATGAAAAAAATCAAGGTCCAGACATCCATTTGAATATGCAATTCACTACGGCTAATCTATATTTGAGTAGTGATTATGTGACATGGCCAAATAGTAGATGATATCAATATGCTACCCTAACCAAGTACAAGTATGAACAAAATATGTAGCAATTCATAACTGCTAGTCTGCTACTTCAACATATCTCAACTGCTGTATGATCTTCTAGTTTGGAAATGATATAGGAGCTTGAAATTCACTATCTTAATAGCATCAGGAACAGTGTGTCTAGATTTTACTGGACTACCAGCCAAGGAATGAAGAACTACGGTTAGTATTAAAGAAACATCCAAGTACTGAGCAATTAGGAGTACCAGCCGAATGCGAGCCATATTGTAATAGCTTATCTCAACAAGCTTCTGTAAGCTGAAGACTCGGGCAGGTGTTTGTTTCAATTCTTCAGCAGAAACACCACAAAGAGCAGTAAAGAACTCCACAATTGAATCACTAGGCAATTTTACGCTGTTAACAAAAACTTGCTCTGCTGGTTTTCCAGCCAACTCTTTAAGAGTCTGAAGAACTGCATCCCTTGATATTTGATTTGAACCCTGCATCACGGTTATAGCAATGGATGGGGTCGAAGTGATATATTCTAGCCGTGATACACATTCCAAGACAGCATTCCAGGTGTCTTGTAGTGAACCAGTGTCTGTATCACACAGAATAAGCAGTGTCCGCAATGCTTCCACATTTTTACTTCGCATCTCCTTTGGAGCATGCAAGAATGTAAATCTGCACACAAAATTAGTTAAAATTTTGCATCAAAATATTTCAGAAATAAAAAATCACTAGTGATATTTAGTAGTAAGGCAAATGATAATCAAGTATCTACAAATGCTTTACTCTATGGGAATCAAACAGGAGAGCATACCGTACTAATGATGTTAGGAAAGCATAACGCATTGTATCCATCCCAAGAACACGTGTTAGATGTATGCCAGCTCTAAAACCCTCCATGCAAAGAATAACCCTGGGTTTATTATCTCCTTCCTCCATTGTTACAGAAAATGTTGCGAGAAGAGGCCATCCAACAGCTTCAAGCATTGGTCTAACTAGCTCAACCAGCTGAGCTGTATAAAAGACACCCCTTTTTTCGCCTTTATTTTTGAAAAGGTTCTGTATTTGTTTCTTTATTTTCTCACTTTCTACTTTAGTATCAAACCCATTTTTCTTCTTAGGAAGAGCTAAATTGAGAATATTGACAAGGCGGCCTTTCTCTTCTGTTTCTGGTCTCAGTCTGCTGCTTTTAGATGCATCAGGTGTATCATCCTTCATCTTTATCTCTTCTTTAACAATTGAATCATATATCTGCTCTAGGAGCTCCTGTGGCGCGCACTCTTCCACATCACTGACAGAATTCATACGTATAAAATCAGATTTTGACATTTTCGGCCAAACCATTGGATTGTGAGCATCTGTATTTAACATTATCACTGCATATGCAAGAACATAAGCAGTATCTGCATTCTTGAAAAGCCCAGGATTATCAGCACAATAACTGTAAAATAAACAAGGCTGAGTACATCATTAAAAGTGGAAAAAAACAAAGTATGAAAAGAGGTGGCACATCTCAAATTGTCAATAACTGTACCGCTCAGCAAACTTTTCCATGATCCTATCAATTTTCTGTGCTTCACCAGGAAGTCGAAATCCAGTTAGGAATTCACGAATTGCAGTATCAAACTTCAATCCTGAGAATTTCATGGAATCAACATATGAATGCATAACAGAAAGAGGGAGTTCCTCGTGCTGGCCTAAATATTCACCAATCATTGCCTGAAAAAGAGAGAGAGAGAGAGATTAGAAACCTTTTTAAACAAAAAATAAACAGAAAAGCTAGCCATGGAGATCACCTTATCCAAATTAGGAGTGCTCTTCAGGAATTGAGCTATTGCAGAAGCTTTACTCTCAACCAACTTGTTAGCCAATAAAAACTCTATCCCTTTTGCTGGCTTTCGGTTGAACTAAAATCAAATAGACTAGTTGATGTTTTAATTATATAAACAGATACCATAGCGAATAAAACTGTATTAAGCTAGGAGTCAAAAGAAAAGAAATAATTATGCTATCATTGGAGACATCACATTTATGGTAAATGGACAAGCAAATATCTTAGTTACCTCTAAGATGGCTGCTTCCATCGTGGATTTGTGAGCTTTAGCCTTTTCAAATTGGTTTAATCCGTCATCAGTATTCTTCTGCTCATTAATTGAAGCATCATCTCTACCTGAAACTTCCTCTTCAAGAGACCGGATTATATTACTGTGCTTATTGGATTCTCTTTTAAGCTTCTCCCAATCAACCAGTGATTTGAGCACACTCACCAAGCACTAGATCAATACATGATTAGAAGTATAAAAATTGAAAGAAGACCTTGGGGAAAATAAAACAAGAATTTCCTAATTTATAGAAAAATACCTGAAGGGATGAACCTTTAGCAGAAGCAATCTGTGTTGCAGTAACTGAATTTGGATCTGTAGTTACAGTTCCTTGTGCTATCTTTGACAGCGCATTTACCTGTTTAGATCAGTGGAAATAAGTAACTCTGAAAAAAAAATGCAAGTTTCACCTTCAAGCCACTAGTATAATATGATTGGATTTTACCGTGCGTTCGAAAAGGTTTGGTGCTTGAAGATCACAATCATAGTTCACAAATATGTCTGCAAGCATTTGTGAGTCCTTGCATACTTTCTCAAGCATCCTAACAGAGGTTAAATTAAAGAAACATCAGAATGAGTGATAAAGCAACAGCAAAGTACAAATTCAGGGTAACAATTGGCAAGTAATGACTCCATATTATAATGAACTGAAATTAGAAATGTTTCATCAAGAAAGAAAATAACAAATTTTCTTAAAGTAATATATAAAGAAGGAAGCATCACCGGAGAACACTTGTTCTTTGGCTAAGTGCACTCTCATTGCTTTCCAGTGATTTTAAAATTATCAGTGGAAAAAAGATCCCAATCTCTCCCTGGAAGAAAAACCACACATGTTTAGATGAGATTAACATGACAGCGAGGAGATTAAATTTCTAGAAGACAATCTACAAGAAGATGGTTATGACCAGAATACAGTTTAGTACCTTAAGACTTTCCCTAAAACGAAGCAAAAGAACAGCAAATATTCCAGTTGCATACTGCACAACAAGATAAAAATGAGAATTTTTCTTTTACAAACTTAAGCAGTGTAGCAACAGTGATTATTGTGAGTGTAAAATATAACCAAGAACTACAATAATTAGCTAATGTGCAATACAAAATGAATGGCTGGAGAAAGCTACGGGAAGAGATATAACCTGAAAGACCAGAGGAGACGAAGAAACAGAAGCTCGCAATAAAGCATAAGAAAGATATGCCTTAACAGAGTCAATAAAATGGAAATTTTTTGTAAAGGATTGGTCCACTCCTTCCAGCAAACCCTGTGATTTTAGCATTCAAATTCAAGAGGGCGAGAAGAAAAAATGCAGACTAAAACAATTTGAAGTAAACAGTATTTTGGTATATTCTATTTCTTACATCCAGATAGTCTTAGATCTAGACTAGCTAACCTGCAAAAGCTCAAGAGACAACAGCCTTGTCTTGGTGGTCACCTCATCACTCTCTTCTTTCATCCCCATCTGCAAATAGTCCCCGATATGATAAGGAAGAGCAAAGTACAGAAAGCTTTACAAGAACAATTTCACAAGCATAAACCTTGCACAGTGTTCGAAACAGCAACAAAGCATCATTCTGCATCACACTCATGCTCTCTACACTAATTCCTCTGACATGATTAAACAATAGATTCTTAGATCAAATTTAGAAACCACAATTGAAGTATTGATTTATTCAAAATTCATGAATCTTTTACTCCGAAACTTTCTTTCCATCCTCAAGCTGAACAGCTTGGTCGAGAACAGCCTCTAAACCCTACAAATCATGTCTTTAAATAAGATATAAGGTGAACGAAGAAACAACGTATGCCACTTTTGGAAAAACAATAAAATAAAAAAATAAATTCAAAAAGTCTCATTATAAAAACCATGATAGAAGCACCTTGATATCAGCACCACCTGCCAGATTCTGAAACTCCTCTAAAGATGGAGAGGTGTCATTTTCATGCGTCTTGGATAATGCATCTGCCACACTATTTTTCTCATCTTTTTCATTACTAGATATTTCTACCTCAGAGCAGGGGTTGCTAGCTGCAGCATGCACAATACTAGATGATACAGGAACCTAAGCACCCAAAGAAATAGTTTTCCTGCAATAAGCCCTCGTTTCACATGGACAATCCAGTAAAATCAACAAAAATAGCAAATCCAACCTGATCAGTTTCCATTCGTCGAAACACAATACTAATCATTTGGGTTAGCATTGCTTTTGACGTGGCCTGATTTACTAAACTCTTACTGCAGTAGACGATCATAGAGCATAAGCAACGATAAGGGATCAGTAAATTCACAGTTTATAAGGAAAAAGTGTAGCTTAAGCACCTGTTGAGAGCAATGTTATAGCATACTCTAATCACTCCCAGCAAGGGTTCTCCATGAACTGAATTTAAAGAAAACTTACTGTTTTAGCATAATGGATAAAAAGAATTTGAACACCTCATTTATAGACAGAACAAAAAAATACTTTCACATAACATCTAAAAGATAATTTGTCAAATTTGAGGCATTAACTGATTAATCCAAGCATTTAATAACATCATGTCAGATTAATCTATAGAAATAAGAGTTCCAGAAATATAATGACCAAGCTTGAAAAAGCAGATAAATCTCCTTATCATATAAAGATGATATAAAAAAGGACAATGACATTATTATTCTGGTTAAGTTTGGAAATTGAATATTGATATTGTCCATAAAGAAAATTCTAGACACATATCCAAGTGTTATACTGTTTTTAGTTCACATTCTCACTTCTTCCACCTATAGTAATATGTAGTCCCTGTACACAGATAAACATCCTCATACATATATCATAGGCTATGTGCTTGTCATTAAACTAGCAATATACTCAGATGAGATATTTCACAGCCACACATGATCCTATGATCAATGACTTGAAGTTTGACTGCTTCAGATATAGTTGCAGGATACAACCAATTACTGAAACTTTTCACATTAGCTAATTAACGAATGATACTGGAATCCTTGTGAGTTTTTTGTTTTCCTTTCTTAAAAAATACAATGGTAAGCCCTTACAAGCATACTTGAACAAGATATATTTTATAGGCCTATACAACTGCACTGTTTGAATACTATGGAGGAAATAAAAAAAAAAAAAAAAAAAATCATGTAGATGAGGTTGATAACCTAATTGTAAGAGAAGAGAGCTTTATTATACAAAATATATAGGTGTGAATGTAAAATGAGTAAATGACAATAATGATAATCTATATTAAGATATAGGGGACTAACTAGGGATTTAAACCTGAAGTTTTTCCCATTAACATGGTATCAGAGCCTTCTTAATCAGATTCTTCTCTAGCCTCAATCCCTTATGATGAGTTGTGAGGTGAGCAGCTTCATCACAAATCTTCAAGGAAAGTTCTCATCTGTTCTTATCAGAGAGAAATTTCACAGCAGTTCAGCCTGTGATTTATGGATCTTTTCATTGACATTCTTCATTACAATCTGTTCCAACTTCCTTTCTTCCTGCCTTCTCAGATTTCTGCATCAGATTTGCCCTCTCTGATTCCTAGAGTGTTCTTTTGATTGGTTCTCTTTCAGCAGATAAGCTCTCTCATTGTTATCCTATAGATCACTGAGATTTCTTCCAACCATCCTCTTTTAGTCTATGTTTCCTTCTGCTGATTTCTTTCAGCATATCCTCCTGATGCTGATCTCCAGTTCATTGGACTCTTCTGTGATTCTTAATATTTACAAAGTCTCAGGGCTAGGCTTCCACTATCAGTTTCTTGCTGATTTGTACTAGTTTCCTTGCTCGTACACCTTGATTTTCAAATAAAGGAAATCCAGATTTATAGAGCTCATAGTTAGTCAAAATAGCTTCGTCTTCTAGGGAGGCCTTGTTGGCTGTGGGCTCTTTATCACTGAACATCCCATTGAAATATCAAACGAGTATAGGTGCTTTCTTCAAAGCCAACTACTCAAATCTCAGAGGTTGATAAAGCTATACAACCTTATCTAGTTCAAACCTAATATAACAACAACCAAGCCTTATCTAGTTCAAACCTAATGATAACCTATAAAGTCAATGAAGCTATACACATTGCTTCCAGTCTTTATGAAAGGATGGCGTATATTGAGATTGATTGCCTTTTAAATTAATTTCAATGATCAATTAGCAGGCTTTACTAGCCAAGTCTTTGAGAGGTCTTAGAATTGATTTTACTAGACAAGTTTTTGAGAGGTCCTAGAATTGATCATTTTTTATAACAAGCTTGAATTTTAATAATAATTTTGAACCAATTTGAGGGTGAGTCCGTGAGTGTTCAAAATCTAATTATAAATAGAATAGAGTTTAATTGTAAATATACAAACCTTAGAGGTGTGACTGTAAGATGACAATAATAAAAAACTATATACACTAGAGGGGACTATCTGGGTATTTAGGATTAAAATTATAGACATAAGATCATAGCACCAGGGCATGATTAACAGCTGAGAAACTGAGAACCTTTGGGAAGGATGGATGCTATAGGGAATTGTTCTCAGCTCATTATTCACACTAACTGGTGTGGTCCCAACTCCTGTGGATACCTTGTTTATCATGGCCCTAGGATATGTTTATCAAAGGCAACCATTAATGATAATTTTTCATTGCTTGCATATGATATATTTGCAAATTTCGTAATTATCGTACATGGTATGTTACAGCAATTGGTGAAATAGTTGTAATACAATAGCAACACTTAGAATTATAAAGACAAGAATGGATAACACGTTTGTAAGGAATTTCTGACAAGCAAAAAAGAATTGTTTTTCAGTAAGACTATTATTAAAGACAGAAATAATTACATCTTTGACTACCCAAATCTGTACCATAAGGTGGTTAGAAATTTGACATCACTCTTTGGAGAACAAGAACCGAAAGACTATTATTAAAGTACCTCTAAATCTCGTCGATGATACAGCAGTGAGAAGTGCCTGCAAAACTTGTACTATGGTACTGCAAATTGCCATGTGCAACCCAAGGTTAAGATAATTGGTAAAAAAAAAATACAGAACGGAAAAAAAAAAGATAAAAATGATATTACCTATCAGATGATGAATTATCAACACAGCCACAGACCATGTTGAGAATATCTGTAAATAAAGAAGCATTTTTGCCACCTTCCAGTCCAGGATCACCCTCTAAATGATCATAAGCTATAAGTTTCTGCAAAAATGAAAATTGTGTCAGATGCACTATAGGTACAACAAGCATCAGAAGTACAATATCCAAGTTGCTGGGCATAATAACCTGACAAGAGATTATAGTAGCATCAAGAAAAAAAAAAGATGGAAAACTTCATTTTAGTGACGAAAAAGAAGTTATTTACCTTTGTGTGCTAAATAAGGAAAACCAATAATCCATGAAAAGAAAAAACATCATGAGGAATATGAAAGGCATTATTATTAGATATATTAAAAATACATTTGAAAAGGGAATGAGAAAAGTTGATACTTATTTCTAAAGTAGCAATGGAATTTGCAGAAGAGAAAAGTTACTAGAGCAACATACATGAATACAGTCAAGTGCAAGCTCCAAAAGTTTTATATTTTTGGTCTCAAATGCGAGCCTCAGTGGCTTTAAGATAAGGTCAGTTTGAGCCTTGTCTAAGGTGTGCCCAGCATTTGCTAAAGCTGCTATAATAGGTTCGTTGCTCTCCTGAGACTTAGTGACACTATCATTTTCAATAGATGTGACTGGACCATCCCCTTCTTTCAATGAAGCATCACCACCATCCCTGCCACTGTTAGCAACAGCTGGTTAAGATTTGTAAATTTTTATCAAGCAAACAATAAAAAAGAAACATAGCTAAACACCAAAAATTGTTATTGTAACCCAGAATTCCTGATGGACTATGTTAACTTTCGTGGGTCTGGGTTGCACAGAGGTGGCTTGGCCCGCGGGTTGGGTCAGGGACAACTTATGTATCCCACAAATAAAAATATTTAAAATAAATAAAGCATGATATTAATTATATATATATATATATATATATATATATATATCATTTTTAGGTTTTATTTTTTAATTTTCTAATTTTTTTTTCTTTTTATGTTTTATATATTTTATACTATTTTATTTTTAAAACCTAGCCAGGCAAGGCCTGATCACGGGCCAACAGGGCCTGGAAGCCAGACCTTGACATCATGGGTCATGCCTCACAGGCTCACACAACCCGTGATGGTTCATACTAGGTTTGCCCGCTTTGCCACTTCTAATAGCAGACCAGCAGTGAAATAGTTGATACTAAGTCAGCCACAAAGCCATCATGCCAAAACCAAGAACCTAATATAACCTTCAAGCTAATAGATATGTACAGCAACAGTGACTGGTCCCACTAGAGACCAAATGCATATCCTACAAGAAAACGTAGCATCTCAATAATAAGTTAAGGGACCTTTCTTCCTCAGCCGTGCTTGCAGCATGTTTCTTGTCAGAAGCCACTTCCTGTTTAGTCTCCTTCATGTTGTCTGAAAGTGGACCACGAACACAATTGGTTAATATAGAATGTCTCAGCTCGAAGTATAGTTGTAATATGAAGCTACCAAAGTATAAGAACATAGAAAAAATGAAAAGGAGATTATTCAGATAACAAATGGCCAAATTAAATCTTAACAACAGTTTTTACAATACAAATTCCAATTTCGAATTCTCCTAAATTTCATTATTAAAACCTATTTTAACAAAAAAGAATTACATTGATTACATTAACATAGTTAGATAAGTATTTCTATCATAAATGTTGACAAAATTACATCTAATTAATGTCACCATATATAGGGAATGTTTAACCAGTCAACGCAACTAATGCCACTGTATGTATCAGGAATTAAAAGAATGAAAATTTAATTTCTAGTTTCACAAGAACCAGATATTGGAATGTTATATAACAACCTAACTTTTTTAAGGTAGGATAAAGGAAGAATAAATCTTCTTAGAATGTGTGTACAGAGAGAGTTAGTGGTGGTGGGATAAGTACAAAACATTATTGATAATAAGAATGCATGTTAAAAGATTGGTAGAATTCAAGAATTGAGGCAAATTGAATAGATATTAACTAGATAAATAGCTTATGAGTAATTTTTTTAGAATGACCTATGGAAATAGTAATCAAGGATCACGATTTTGAAATATATAAATTATTAGGCAGCAATCAGGTATCAAGATGTTGAAATGTAAAACAATATTGATAAACTTTTAAGAACTAGGAAAATGCTCAAGCAGGTTATCCAACTATAATTATTGAGATGTTGAACCTTAATTGTACAACTCTTCCCTTCATTCTTGAGCTACAATTGTAATTCAGTCTAAGTGTCTGTAAGAGGTTTCTCCATCTCCTGAAGTTGTTCGAGAAATAGTGGTGAATTCATGGCATTTCATATTTTGACCTAGCCATTCTAGAAGCTGTATCATTAATGGGACTCCATACTTTTGATCTAGACACTACAGAAGCTGTATGTTTGAGTGAATTGACGTCAGCTAAGTGTCATCAATATCAACCTTTCTAAATGACTAGGTACTAACATCCAATATTTTTTTTCTGCAAGCTCCAAGGCATTCTAGATCTCCTATAGATTTATTTCATTCAGTTTATATTCTTCTCAGGTTCTGTTCAGTCTTCGTTATCCACGAACATCTGTGCTGATCTATGTTCCTCAGACGCCTTCCTTTTTTACATGCGCAGTCAACCAATAATTTCGTCCAATTTCTAACCATGAAAAGGTCATCATTTTAAATATGCATTATATTCCAGTGCGAATTCAAAGAGGCATTTCTGTGCGAGCATAGAGAGAGTCGGATCCGCCTACAATTACCTATTTGCGACTAACGCAAGGATGCTTCCGGCAGGCAAAAAAAAAAAAAAAAGAACGAAAGCATGAAATGACAAATAAAAGAAACAACGCAAGTTCCAAGTGCCAAGACAGGATCCGGTGGAACCGACCTAGGCAAGCCTGCACGGAGCTCTGCAGGTTGGGGAACTTCTTCCCCGCGCACTCCTTGAGCATGGCCTCGAGGGACCTGGTGATGAACCCAGCAGCTGCGGCGCTCGCCATGGCGAATACTCGCACGGAGATCCACCTCGACCGCCCTCTCTCCAAGACGTGATCCCACACAGGGGAAGGCAAGGGAGTGCACCCGGCTGACGGATCCGAAGGCAAATCCGGCGGGATAAATGGCGAGATCCGACTGCCTCTCGGTGAGTTCACGATGGGAATGGGAGGAAGGAGAGAGATCTGACTTTGTGGATCGATACTCGGTCGTCCTTGGCGAAGGTCTCTGCGCAACGAGCTCGCGCACGGTCCACTTGGTGCCTTAAGTCGGTCGGTAAGATCACGGTCCGTCTCTGAAAACGGAGGACCCAGACACGTGTTTTGCACGTGACTGGCCTCGACCAAATGACTCTGTTTGCTTCCTAGAGGAAATGGACTTGAAGAATGACGAGGAGAAGGAATCAAAAGATTATATTTAGGAGAAGAGATTAGAAGTGAAATAATGTTGGATTGAACCAGAGAGCCCGTGGACTCGAGTCGAGTCGAGTGAGCACAGAGTCAAGTCGAGTCGAGTCAAGCTGAGTCGAAGTATTCGAAACACTGAAAAGAGTAGGAGAGCTTCGTAATAATCCGAGTTAAAAGTGCTCAAGAAACAGACTTGCAGTCGAGCTAAAGGGTGATTGGGGAGGTTTAACTATTAGACGACTCTAAAAGTGTGTTTCGTTGGGGCTTGTTATTTATAATTTTAATTATTTATCCAAGGTTATCAATAAAAAACTTATTTAGTTTAAGTAATCAATAATTCCTGAATCATGATGCATATCTGACACATTAACAATTTAGGCATGCAACCTGAAATCAAGAAACCTTTAAAAAGTGAGGTTTTTCTTGATTCCGAGATTAACAAAAAATTTTAGCCAAAATTACCCTTCA
>JBAMIE010235500.1:0-20513 GCA_037177295.1 Kaempferia parviflora
GATAAGAACCTTCTACTCAAGGACGCTATTATACTTAGTTATTTGGCACCAATACAAGTAAGTATAATAACCATAAAGAAATGTCTTTATCAATATTTAGGAATATGATACAACGAGTCCATACAACAATCATCACATGATCGGTTATAAGGCTCTCACTAACACTTAGTACCTAGGAGCTCCAGATATTAATGTCCGAGGCACAGAGGAAACATTCACCAAAATTGAGTCTTATCTTCTATAGACTACACTCGTTGGATCGAGCAGAATGATTTTGTTTTCTATTTAGTAAACACAAAGACATGCCTCTATTCTCACATACTAAACATAAGTAGAAGAATTTAGAAATTTAGTTGTTTTTAGTCTTATCCATAGGTCATTAACAATTTTAATATCATAATCTTGTAATTACAAACCACAAGTCCATAGAGGACTCTATTTTAATGCATGTAGAAGAATTTACAAATTTAGTTGTTTTTGGACTTATCCATAGGAAATTAACAATTTCCATATCATATCTTGTCATTTTGAAAAACTAAAGGAAATTCTAGGGGAAACAATAATTCTTATGCATATTACTTATGAAACAAACAATAAACCTCACTTAATGTCATAACATGAGTTGGGAAAAGGGGAATGCTAACCACCATAAGAATTTAGATATTTAGTTGTTTTTGGACTTATCCATAGGAAATTAACAATTTCCATATCATATCTTGTGATTTTGAAAAACTGAAGGAAATTCTAGGGGAAACAATAATTCCATATCATATCTTGTGATTTTGAAAAACTGAAGGAAATTCTAGGGGAAACAATAATTCTCATACATATTACTTATAAAACAAACAATAAACCTCACGTAACATCATAGCATGAGTTGGGAAAAAGGGAATGCTAACCTCCATTAGTTCTAGTTTTGCTGAATCAACTCCCTCCACATCATCAAAGCTAACAGACTGCTTACTAGGCCGTCGTTTCTTTGCATGACTATTGCCCGAGTAAAATTGGCGATAGAGCAACCACACCATTGGAGCTAATGGGATCCACAAAGTAATCAATGTCATCACAAGGCTTCTCAATAATTTGTGCGCAGATTGTGGAGCAGAACTGTATGCAGTTCCTTTCTCTCTCATTACCCCGAGAAGAAAGCTCTCATCATGGTTGATCCTTCTCGTAGAGTACCGCCACTTTAGAATAGAAGTACCACCTCTCTCTCTTTCAGACGAGGTGCTTTTAGATCCCTGTGCATGGACGTCTAGGTCATCAGCAGCTAATGACAAGCCCTCTGCTACCGTTCGATCATCAGAATTTCTATTGAAGTAAATATACCGAGAATCCTCTTCAAATTGTACAGCAGACACACTTCCACTCTGAAGATTGGATACAAACTCAGAATATGGAACGTCTACTGCAGCAGGTCTAGATGTGCACTTCAAGAACACAAAAACCAAACCCAATACAAGGGAAAACCAAACAGATAATGTAAGCTTCTTTGCATTTCTGTTCAGTGTGATCCTAGCATTTTTTGTGAACTGTTGAACCGAAAATCTCTTGAGACTGTATGAGAGTAACCGCAGCCTCGGGCGAAGCCGAAGAGAGAACCGTCTTCTCGACCTAGGCTTCCCTTCTATCCCAAACAGGGTATGCCACTCTTTGCTCCTATCAACCTTTGCAAGTATTATCCTATTACATTTTGATGTTAATCTTGATTTGCGAGAACTCCGTGAGGAGGGCGATTGGGATTTGTGAATAAAAGAAGATAAATTACAGTGTCCTTGCACCAAAGACGAGATTTTTCCTACTTGGATATCCAATCTCCTCCTATTCGAGGACAACTTTGGCCAATTGGAAGAAGAAGAAGACTGATAGGGGCTAAAAACTCGATTAACTAAAACCAAGGAAAATGGGCTCATTTCAATTCTTATGTATAAGAATCTCTTCGTGTTCGAAACCAATATAATAGATCATCAACGAAAGTTATATATAATTTTAAGAGGTGCACCTGCGCCAAAAGAAACCATCAGGGCGTCCAAGAAGATGGGGCAAAATCAACAAACAAGGAAGGAGGTAATGTACCGCTCCGACCTACGCTTCCATCGAGGTTTTCTCCTCCTCCTTCTTCTTCTTTCTATTTCTCCGACATTATCCTTGATTTTTTGCTTTTATTTTAATCTGACTTTATCCACGATTTTATCCGATGAAGAAAATGTGACATTGTAGACTTGTAGGTCCTGTTCGTTGAGCCCATGGATTCGCTAGTGGAGTCAGATTTGATAGAAAGGCCTATGGAGGAGGAAAGTGATTTTTTTTTTTATTCTGCCTGTGCAGGCACTGGACAGCACTTATGGGCTGGATCCCACTCTCTCTTGAGTGGGTCACATGTATCCCCTATGAGTCCTGTGCAAGTAGTACCAGGAAAGTGATGATCGAATTAGCCGGAGGTAAGTGAATAAGACAATGACTTATACGTAGAGCTGTGAGATGGGTTACACTGTAGTGGGGTGGATCGATCAATTAAACTTAATCCAAGGTAGGTTATAGGTTAGGCGGATCAACTCGTGGGCCAATTAAAAATTTAAAAAAGGTTTTAAATCTAAAACATTTTACTTTAGAAAAGTTTCATCAATCAAATATATCCACAAATAAGTATTTTAATATAAATACACATAAATGAGTAGGACTGTAAACGAACCAATTAACGTTCGTGAACAAGCTTGATGTTCGACTTGGTAAGAGCTTGTTTATGTTCGTTCAATATACACAAGATCAATTAAATAAACAAACTTGAACAACTCGTTAAAATAAATAAACAAGCTTGAACACATAAATGTTCAGCTCATTAATGTTCGTGAACAACGTTCGTAATCCATGTTTATTAATAAAATTTTTATCAATATACTAAATAAACAAAAATGAAATAAAATAAACTTATTTGAATTATCAAACTCAATAACTAATCAAACAAGCTTGAATTGAAAGCTTGATAATATCTAAACAAACCAAGCTCGAATCAATCTTGAACTAAGCTCAAGCTAAGCTTAAATTGAGAGCTCGATAACATATAAACTAAACAAGCTCAAGCCAAGCTTCAAACAAGCTCAAGCTCATAAAAAATAAACTAAGCTAAGCTTGAACAATCATTTTAAAGGCTTGGTTCATTTTAAGTTTGGCTCGGCTTAGCTCGGTTACCTTATCAAACAAGCTTGAACACCCTAAAGCTCGGTTCGGCTCGGCTTGTTTACAGCCTACAAATGAGTACTTATGTTTGATGAAAAGTACCGTTTTTATTTCAAAATTATAATAAAAAAAGATAATAAATTGAAATAAAACTTGACTTAGATGTGTTTCTCAACCTACGGGTCACGAGCCTAGGCGGGTTGACCCGCGATGAGCTTGAGTTGATAAAATTTCAACCCATCCCGCTTAAATTATTTGGCGGGGCTGGCTAACCTGACAGGTTCAATCTAAATTGACGGTTCTACTTATATGGGGTGTAGAGTTATATGGGATGTAGAGTTATATGGGATACATGAATTTACGTCCACCTCACTCGCCTCGAAGTTTCACCTCTTAAGGCAGACAAATATTGGGATTTTGCATAATAATTGGTGGCAAAAGATGAATCGTTTGCCCCCAGCGCCTCCGCCAATTCGTCCCAAGACCAACACGAAGGAGGTAAATCACGAAGACTACTAGCCCAGACAGTGACTAGTGCATAAGAGAGGACAGACACCTGATTTCACCAGGATTTGACCCTTAGACCTCATTGGTAGCAACACCTCATACACTAGCCATCAGTCCCTTCTGTGGGGACGGAATTTTGCATAATAATAATAATAATAGCGTAGGAGGTGAGATAATTCATGGAGCTTTCAGACCCGTTTAAAATAGATCCTCGATTTACTTACGACAATACCAATATATGAATCATATACGCTAACTCGTAAGGTCTCCTCGGAGCGGTACAGTGGTTGAGGCATATGGTGTTACTATATTAGATCATGGTGTCAAACTCGATATGTCCAAATATATCTTCTCTGATACCTTGCTATTTGCATCTATGACAAGCAATTTTACATGATTTACTTACTCTACGTCGGTCAGGACAAATTGACAAATGTGCCAGAGAGCAAATACTCTTTTTACACGTACGAGCTAAAATAAGAGTAGCTTCATTTCCTGTGTACCGGTCAATGGAACTTATTGGGAAAAAATAGATTTATTTAAGTATTTAATAATATAATTTAAATTAAGTGTGTATTTAATATCAAAGCATAAAATGTATTAGTTTTATTGTATCAGTTGAAGTTTTAGAAAGATAAAAAATCAAAACGATTCTTTAATTATTAGAATTGCCAGAAAAAACTATTTTTTAAAACAAGAGACAAATTAAAAGAATGTTTTATTATATTTTTCATATCTAAAATACTTTCATTCTAGTACTATTAAAATAGTTACTCCGTAACTACTACTACCATGTGTTAAAATAAATTATTTTTTAATTTAATCAAAAATATTATACATAAAGTATTTTTATAAAAAAATAGTATTTATTAACTTGATTAAAATTATTTAAACTTATCAAAATTATTTTAAATTTCTTATAGTAATTGCTTTGAACTTATTACACCATTAAAAAGAAGTGGGGATTATTATTTATAAATGGATCAAGCTTATTGAAAGCTCATGGAAACTCCATTGGTGTGGGTCAAAGTTAGTGTTTTGGATATTTTATATTGACTTACGGAGGCTTACCCTATTTTCTCTTATAAAGGGATATATTAGTGGAATCCTTCAAAAGGCAATATATTAGACAAATCTTAGTCATGGAGGAGTAAAGTCATTGAATCATGTTATTTTTTTTTTTCAATTTAGTGTTGTGTTTATTTCATATTTATCTACTACAATTTGACCCTATTGATTATAGACATGCATTTGTTGTATGTGCATTTATGCCTTAGTGGTCGAGTTCGACCAATAGTTTGATACTTAGGGAGAATAAGACATTAGAGAGGTTTTTGGTACCATTATGATGGTCGAGTCAACTAAATAGTTTTAATATTTAGGTAAAACTTTAAATTAGATTTAACAAGTGTGCAGGTGTATATTACTTGACTATGTTAAGTTCAAATAGATCAAGTTGGATTGGACACTTAGCAACAAGAAAATTCTAACTAGGTTGAGAATTCAATACTTAGAAAGTGAAATTAAGTCCAAATAAATCAAGAGTAATTAAATGTTTAATAGAAAAAAGAGTCGGTTAAGTATGACTGAGTACCTAGCAAACATGAATGGCTCGAAGGCAAGACTTGTTTCATGGAAGACTCAGAAGTTAGGCTTCTCAATGCAAGAAAACATCTCCGAGGCATAACTTCTTGGCAAATAACTCTTAGTAAGTTGAGAGTCCGTCAAATGAACACTGCTAGAAATATAACCTATTATGATACTTTCTTAATGATATTTAATTTTAAATGTTATTAAAAATAATTTTTAATGACATTTACCAAAAATGATTATTTTAAATATTAATTAGATAATATATCATGACAAACTTAATTAATGTCACTATAACATATCATAACCTTATTAGGTTAAGTGCCAATCCTAAGTTTTTTCCCCGGACACGCCAATTTCTTCCCTAGCTACACACGTTGCCGATTTTTCTGCTCGCCGTCGTCGATTCTGCTCTTAACCACGCTCATCGTCGTTCCCTCCCTTTCTCCTCCCTAACTTACACTCACCGTCGCCACTCCTATCACACACGCTCACACAACCCAATCCTTTGTGTCTTGTACAATTTTAGTTCTGCTTTATTTTATTATTATTTGTGTTTGGTTAAACTTTAATTTGTCTGAGTAAGGTATCATTTAATTGCAGGCTTAACGACCTTCTCTTACCGGCCCCAACAGTTCGACAAGTGGTATCAGAGCAATGTTGCTTCCGGAGGACTAGGACTAACCGCCAAACGAAGCACAAGAGATGGTTGGAGCTAGCATCTACCCACCAACGTTCGAGGGGGAGTTTGCATTTTGGAAGTGACGAATGGAGGTCTTCTTCAAGACAAGTTTTGCCATCATGCTAAGTATCAAAAGGGGGTTTGAAATACCTAAAACAATATATGGTCAAGAACTTAAGGAACACTTTTGGAGTGAACGACAAAGAGAAGAATTCATGGCCAATGGTAGGGCTAAATTTCATTTACTTAATGTTCTACTAATGCAGGAACTCGATAGAATCGGCAAGAACTTTGGGAAAAGTTCTTAATACTTTACGAAGATCTAGAAAAATCTGAATCTAATTTTTTGATGGACATTGCTACATCTTCAGATGAATCCGAGACCGACAAGATCGTCAGAACAACATTAATTGCCGAACATCTACCAGAAGACATTGAAAGTATCCCGGAGATGAGCATCGACTTAGGGGGAGAAACATCCGGAGAGAGAATCGATATAGGGGAATCTTCATCGAAAGAAAGCTACGATGGAGGGAGAGATCTAGCACAAAAGGTAAGTCAGGTACGCACCCTATCTCCCGATCAATCTTTTGGTTTTATTAAAATGCTTTCGAAAGAACTTGCTAAACTGGAAAAAGAAAATATAAAAATAAAAAAAGTTTTAGCTGTATCATGCTTGCTAACAGATTTTGATAAGTTGAAATTAGAAAATGAAGAATTAAAATAAAAATTGAAAAAACTAGAAACAAAAAGATATAATGTTTCATGTTCATATAGGAATTTGAACTAGTATTATCATTTAAACAAGAGTCAAATTTGGAATGTATCACAGAAATATATTCCTAAGAAATACCTAGTTAACCCAATAGGAAAGAATCTATTTTGGGTTTCCAAATCTATTTTAGCCTAAATTCATTCAATTTTTATTGATCTTTATTGCAAAACTATTTTCAAAATTAAATTTGTAGATATTATTTTAATATTTCACTTCAATTTATTTTTTTTTTGTGAAAAATAAAAATATCATTTGTCAATAATTTTTTTTTTGAAATTTTCTGACGATTTTTTTAATTTTTTATGAATTTTTTAATAAAAAATCATATTTTTAATCTTAAAAATTCTTCAAATTTTATTTTTGTAATTTTTATTTTTTTTATAGATTCAGTAGTTATGTTACTTACCTCAAAAAAATTATAAATATTTTTACAACTCAGAATCTATTTTTTCAAAAATTTTCTTTAAAATGTCAATCTTTAATTCAAAATAATTTTTTTGTTAATCTCTGATTGATTTATTTTCTAAAATTTTTATATGAGTAAGAAAACAGAATCATGCAACATTAATTTTTTTTTAGAATTTTCTAACGAAAAATGAATTTTCTGTGATTTCTATTAAAAATAGTTAGAAATTAAATTTTTGAAAAATTAAATTTTCTGTTCATGGAATTATCTTTTTCTTATAATTTTTAGGTCTCGAAAAATATTTTTGTCCTATTATTTAAGTTGAGACAAATTATTTTTCTTCAATATTCAAATTTTTTTAATAGAATTTACTTAGAATTTTATTTTAACCGCCAATTTTTTATGTGAATAAAGGGGAAAAATTGTTAAGTCTAGGGGATAGAATAGATTTTATAAAATTTTTTTTCATATTTTTTCCCTTAGCTGTAATTTACTTATTTTATTTACCCTAACTTAACTAGGGTTGCTCACATCAAAAAGGGGGAGATTGTTAGTCCCAAACTAGTTTTGATGTAACCAACCAAGTTAGGTTAGGTCTCGTGGTTTGCTAATCTTGTGTCTAAGTGTGTAGGAGCTTAGGAACATAAGAAGTCGAGTGTAAGATGCGGCGGACGAGAAGGATGGCGTGGGAATCTAGTCGACGGGTTTGGCGTAATCCGAGGGATGAGAAGCTGTGGAAGAGTACACCGGCAGAGCAAGAAGGACGTGCACGATGGTCCAAGGGACGAGAAGCCTGGAAGGAAGCACGCTCGAAGAAGGACGGAAGTTGGGTTCGGGTGAGCCCTATTCCGGATGTCTGAAATCACCCAAGCGGCCAGAAACGACCGCGGGAGCAGCTGGATGGAGCCGGACCAGTCAACACGGAGTTGACGTCTGGGGCACCCGGACCAAGTTTAGGCGCACGGGAGTGGATAAAAGCTTATCCGAACCTCGTTGACGAGACGTTCACAAGGAGAATTTGTCTAGGGCTATAAATAGAGCCTTGGTTCACCCAATTTTGAACATCCAAACACTTGTAACTTTTTGTTGTTCGAGCTTTCAAGTTTCCGAGCTTCAATGATTTGTACGAGGCTTCTCCACCTCCGACGAAGGAGATTTCTAGTAGAGCTTCAACTGCCTTGGAGTAGCGATCCTCTATGTCTCGTACAATATTAGTTCTGCTTTATTTTATTATTATATGTGTTTGGTTAAGCTTTAATTTGTCCGAGTAAAGTATCATTTAATTGCAGGCTTAACGACCTCCTCTTACAGGCCCCAACGGTCCAACACAAGGTTGGTCATACCCCCTGGCATGTCCGTGCCTCCTACATCATCGTGCCCCCTGGCATGATCGTGTCTTCATCATGGAGGAGGCGGTGTGACTTCTAGACCCCCAACATTAGCCCCTGGCATGACCGTGTCAATCTCCGAAAGAAGTCAAGGCTCCAGCCGAAGCCAGTAGGGAGGCGGTCGTGTGGTCTTACATGGTCGTGCCTCCCATGGCCTAAAGAAATAGAACACCGTCATGCTCAAAGGCATGACCATGCCTTCTCTGAAGCAAAAAAGCCAGACACGATCATGCTCCATAGGCATGGTTGTGCCTCCCTGGATCAAAGATTTTAGGGTGTGGTCGTGCCCTTGGGGCACGACCGTGATACAACCCTTGTCAACATGGTCATGTCTCGCTTATAAAAGGGGAGTTCTTCTGCCTTTCAAAGGGGAGGAAGAGTTTTCCCTTGTGGAGACTCTCTAGGTCAAGATCTACACTTATTCCGCACTTCGTTTGATGATCCAAAGCCATTTCCATCGTCTCCAGCTTCTTCGGCGTAAGGATTGGATCCGAACACCACTCGTCGTAATTGGGATAAGCTTTCCTTCTCTCTTCTTTTGATTTGTTTAGGAAGCTTATAATCTTTACGTCTTTGGATTCAATTTTCCTTGTTATGGAGTAGATTTCATTGTTCTAAGATTAAAGGAATAATTGTAATGTGTGATTGATATTAACTCTATGGATTGACCAATTTTCTATCTAATGACATGCTTATGCCTTGTATCTATTTGATTAAATGTGTATGTGTTTGTACTTAAATTTCACATTTGATTGATTAGATGTAGTGATTGCTCACCTCATAGAGGGAATACCCTAGATCATTTGACTGGGGGACCCCGTGACAAGGGGTATCCCTTTAACGAGACTTTTGAAGGTATCACCTTGAATGTTAATAGGTGTCTTGTGTAATCTAGAATCGTATGACCAGGGGGCCCTTGTGAGACCGTCGGGGCTAGTTAGGAGGTTGTCGATTAATCCTGCAATATAAATTAACAATCTTTCTCTGACTATTAAACTAAACCAAACACAATAAATAATAATTAAAACCAAAACAAAAGTACGAGGCTAGAAGGAATTTACTTGGTCGCAATTAGGGGATTGCTATTCCAAGGCAAATGAAGCGCAACTAAGAATCTCCTTCCTCAGAGGCGGAGAAGCCTCGTACAGTTCTTTGAAGCACAGAAACTCTAAAGCTCAAGACAGAAAAAGATTATAAGTGTTTGGTAGATCTAAACTGAAAAATTAGAGCTCTATTTATAGCTTTGGTAACTTTTATCTTTGCAGGTCCGGACAACCCCAGACGATCAAACTTTATTCCATAAACATCTTATCAACCCGAACCAAATTGGTAAGATTTTGCTTCCGGGCACCCCGAGCACCCCCGGATCAGTCAACACGAGGTTGACTGGTCAGGCTCCATCTGACTTCTTCTGCGGTCTTCTAGGTGATTTCGGACATCCAGAATAGGGCTCACCCGAACCCAACTTCTGTCCTTCCTTGAGCGACCTTACTCCCAGCTTCTCGTTCCTCGGAACATCGTGCACGTCCTTCTGGTCCGTATCTCCTCATCCCTCGAATGCGCCGAGCCCGTCGGCTCTCTCCCGCACCATCCTTCTCGTCCGCTGCTTCTTTCGCTTGAATCCTTGAGCGACCTTCCTCTTGGGCTTCTCATCCCTCAGAGTGCCGTGCATGTCTTTCTCTTCTGCTGTGTACTTTTCTGTAGCTTCCGCGTCCCTTAGATGTACTGAGCCCATCGGCTCTCTCTCACATCATCCTTCTCATCTGCTGCATCTTTTGCTCGACTTCTTATGTTCCTAAGCTCCTGCACACTTAGACACAAGGGTTAGTCCAACATAGGACCTAACCTAACTTGGTTGGTCACATCAAAACTACCCTAGGGACCAACAACCCTAGGTGACAAAGGGTATCCCTTTAACCAGACATCCTAGGTTATCTCTACTACCTAGAGACATTAGGTAATCAGTGAGCAACACTCCAATATGACAGTCGTGAGGGAGCGTCAGAATTTAGTTAAACTTCCTACACATGCATAGGGATAGAGAATAGGAGATAGGGAAATCCATAACAAATTGAATATCATTACAATGAAACCAAATTCTTAGAACATTTCCCTTAACTAGTTTCCTCATCAAACTCTTTCTCCACTCTCTCTCTCTCTCTCTTACTTCTCTTCTCTATTTTCTTTAATGCAATCATTTACAAACCTTTTGATTGTTTATATAGCTCATGGTGGGAAATTGATAGTGCTCAACAAATTCCTATGGGTTCGATGATCTTTTATTACTGATGATGTAACCACACACTTACGGTAACTTAACAAGTTTTTGACGCCGTTGTCGGGGATTGAGTTTGACATTAGTGACGCTCATTGGAGTTAGACTAGACATTATTTTCTTTCTTTTATAAATATTTTTTTTTTTTGCAATTTCATTTTGCATTTTGCTTTTCATACATAGGTTGTACATTCATTCTTTTTATTTCTGCACTTTGAATTCTTTCATTTTAAGTTTTGTAAATAATTACCAAGAATGGTTCATAAGCTTCTGAAAGACTATGCTGCTCCTATGTCTGCAAGGTGATTGGGACCTATTTAGTTACCAAAGATTCATGCTCCTAATTTCTACCTTGAATCAACCTTTAGCTCCAAAATTCAAAAAAATCAGTTTAGAGGGTCAGATTCAGAAAGTCCATATCAACATCTTATGGAGTTCTACAGATATTGAAACACATTAAAATATGAAAGGGTTCCTATAGATACTATTCTATTGATGGTCTTTCCTTTTAGCCTCAGAAACGCTGTAAAAGTTTGGTTAAATACATTGTCATTCAGAAGTATTAGGCTTGTGGTGAATTAGAGAGGAAGTTTTTATATTTTCCCCAAGGAAGACAACTTATCTAAGGAATCAAATTTTGAACTTTGAGCAAAAAGAAGCCGAGTCATTATGCCAAGCATGGGATAGGTTCTTGACCCTTTTATATCAATGTCCACATTATGGGATCGATGATTGGTTGATCATTCACATATTTTATGTGGGGATATATTTCCCAAACAAGAGTAAGTTAGATTCAGCCGCTGGTGGTTCATTGATGAAAAAGAGTTTGGATGAAGCATATGAAGTGATTGACCAGGTAGTGACGAATCTCATTTAATGGTCAGGAGAAAATCTAATGATTCTCTTATTGAGAATTCCAGAGGTGAAAAGTTTGGAAGTAGAATTGAACCAAAAAGTGAAACTATGCTAAGTAAAGGGAGGAGGCCAAAATTTTTTAGAGAAGGATATTCAGTTTTTCCAAGAAGACTTTACGGAATTGATACCTTAGTGCAGTGCAACTCATACACGGATGCTTGATGAAGTGAGCCCATCTTTGGAAATAACCATTAACAAGAATTACAATGAGACTAAATATGAAAATAGGGATAATTATGGAGAGTTATGCTTACAAACACTCAGAGATTCCTTAGAAGAAAATTTGGATTATGAAGAAATGATGAAATCTGAGCAAGGATTTGAAAAAACTCCGAGATCAATGATAAGCGCTCGTGTGTCGTACCACGAATGTATCAAATTACAAATAAGTACCGAATATCTCTGCACTAAGGTAGCATAGGGATAACTTGGGTCGTCTCTCACATGGAACTAGTAATAGGATGTTTGTTTTTAGATGAAGTCAAACAAGGGGTTGTTTTGAGGGTTTTGTTCTCTAAACCTAATGCAACAAATAAAGTCCTAACTAACTAGAACCGATGAACCCCTAGCGCAGTGTCACTCTACACTAAGGATTGCATCATCAATAGAATTAACATGCAAGAAATGAAACTAACTAACTAACAATCCTAACTAACTATCGAAGATAACCATGCACTGCATTGTCACACTACAACACAAGATCATCATCAATAGACATAATGAAAAGCTTAAACGAATGAAAACACAATTAACCTAGACATGCATAAGAGAAGAACAACATTCAAACAAAAACAATTGAACTAAATAAACTTAACAACTAATTAACAAACCTAATTATACACAATTGAAAAGCTTGCATCATATTATCACGCTGAAACAAAATCAACAATCATGTATAAATGAAACTAATGAAAGTGCATCATCAACAACTAATCAAAATGCATGAAAACATAACTAAACAAAGTGCAATTGAATTAAACGAACAAAAAGTAATTAAGTCCTAATTAACCATTCCAATTATCCACAATTAACCTAAATGACTACCCTTCGTCGTCACACACGAAGGACCCAAATCTGGAACACCATCTCCGGTGAACAGTAACGAAGATCCAAAAGTGCTCGCGTCGACGACAACGATGAAATGGATCTTCCACGAAGAACACTTTAATGGAAGAGATAAAGACCGTTGTCCGCTTGCTGTCCCGTGCTACCCGCGTCTAGAACACTATCGGTTGGAGCTCACGTAGCGTCGGAAGAGGGGGAAAATTCACCGAAGAACACTCCGATGAGGTGGAGATGACTGGATCTCACTCTCGCCGCCGTCTTCTTGCTGTCCATTGCTGTCCGGAGGTGAGAGAGAAGAGAGGTGGAAGTCGCGGGCGCTCACGTGAAGAAGAAAACGCGATGATTCTGTTGCATCCACGATCTGGTTTTGTGTCCGCGTGCGTGAGGAGAGGAGTGGAGAGAAATTTAGGAATTTAATCCAAGCCATCAATTGCAATGAAGATAAAGTCAGCCCTTGAATTCAACTAATGAAGATCTGAATCTGAGCCATCAGATTTAATAAAGGGTTGATCTTGTTCATTAATTTAAGTGATGAAGATCTATCCATTGGATTTAAGTGATGAAGATCCGACCCTTAAATTCAAGTGATGAAGATCTGACCGTCTATTTAAGAGGATGAAGAGAGCTTTCTTATTGTATCCGGATTTTGGGTTGGTGGAAGAAGATCCAAATCTATTTGAAGATGTGGATCCATTAAGAAGTGAAATTGGGCTTGAAAGTGAGATATTAGATTGGATTGAGCTCTTCAAATTGGACTCTTCAAATTAGGCTTTGGATGTGGCTTTGAAATGAGGCTTAGGCTTCTCCAATTGAGTTCTTTCTTCCTCTAATCTCCTCATCATGTAGCACTTGGATCAACCATCAATTAGACCAAACCTTGATTAGATTAAACTGGTATTATTCTCCCATCTTGTGATCTCCATCAATTCCTATAAAATATGAAACATAATCAAATAATATCCATCAAATGTACAGAAATTAAAATAAATATTATAAAGTACCCAAATACATGAAATACACTAAAAGTATATAATTGGATACATCAAAGGATAGAAACACCAATAAATCATATTAAAATAATAGGTCCAAATGATGATTATCACTCTTATCCCAAGGTGGAGTCAAGCAGCCCTCCTTGATCTTCTTTCCTCTAACCGATCTCTTCTCGGGGATCGACCACGACGGGGAGACTCTGAGCGATATCAAGATTTATCTCCCCTCCAGTAGGGCTTTCTCCTCGCTTGTACTTGAGCCTTCTTCTTGGCTCTGTTCTTCAAGGTAAAAACACTCCTTAGTCGAGTGTGTGGTATTACGATGATATTCGTAATATTTTTTAGGTCGTGGTGGCGCTTGAGTGTCCACCGTCCTGACTTTTTTGCCACGGTTGTTCAAATGACTTTTACCAGCTCTTGAGTCTGGATTTTTGGCTGGCGCTAGTGGTTCCCACCTCTCTAAACGCAACAGAGGTAGGGCCGACAAACTTCCTACTTCCTACTTCCTTCCTTCGCGCTTGCTGCACCTCCTCGACGTTGACATGCTTGACCGATCGGCCAAGCAAATCGTCGAAGCTGCTTGGAGGTTCCATCACCAAGGAGCGGAAGAAGTCTCCTTCAATCAACCCCTGGGTGAAAGCATTGACCAGGACATCTGAGGTGGCGCCGGACATATTTTGCGCCACTCTGTTGAACCGCTGAATATAGTCCTTTAGCGGCTCCTTGCTCTTCTGCTTAAGAGAGAACAAATTAAGGACCATCTTCTGGTGCCGTCGATTGCTGGCAAAATGATGCCGAAAGACGGTCTTGAACTCCTCAAAGGAGTGTATTGAGCCACTGGGAAGCCTTTTGAACCATATATGGGCGGCTCCTAACAGAGTATTTAAGAATACCCTACACTTGACTCCGTCGATGTATTGATGCATCAAGGAGGCATTCTTATATCGATCCACATGGTCTTTGGGATCTGCTTTCCTGCCATATTCACTTATGTTTGGTCCCCGCCAATATTTTGGCATGGGATCTAGCAGGATGCTAGTGCTAAAAGGCGACGCTGTTTGTGCAAGTGACGTCGTCAAGGGATCATATTTTTCATGTACTTCTTCCCACGCGAGAAGTGCTAGAAGCCGCAGTATCCGCTTTATCTACGGGCTCTTTGAAGATAGGACCGTGTGTCGCCTTAACCGGTGCTCCTGGCGGTGAACTAGACGGCCAGCGTGATGTTGAGGCGGCGACTCTTGGGGTCCCTATGCGAATTGTAGGATCCCCATGGTGATTGATCTCCGCCGCTCGGTTTTGTTCTAGCGCTTTGTTGACAGTGCTAGCGTGCTTTGATTCCTCTCTAGTAAGGGTTATTGGCTGTCCTCCTGAATTCGCCATCGCAGTGCTCTATTTGGTTTTTATAATTTAATTCCCACAGACAGTATTAAATTTGTTTCGGATAGAACTACGTGGATGACCGGAGACGATGACTCAGCCGGTGAAGACGCCAACCAGGAAGATCACCTCTGCTCTGCAAGATTAACACGAGTGTTAAACGACACACCGGGAAGAATTCCGGCGGATGTCCCTCCGACACTCAAGTTAGAAAGAGAAGAAGACAAGTTTTTATGAATTCATAAGATTCAAAGTGTTCAGAAGAAGAAGAGGAAGCTTACTCCTTGTCCATTGTATCTTATATACCTTCTCTTGTAACGTCGTGGGCCCTCTACGGTTTGTAACCGTTCCCGCATTTGTGGGCATATGTTAGGTGTTACAGACTTAACTGTTCTTTACAACATTAACTGCTCTTCAGTTATTTCAATCGTGCTCCTTCAGTTATCCTAATCATACGGGACGGTTTACAATAAATATCTTTATGAATATTCGGCAAAATTCCCGGGGATCTTCAGTTATATATCCTAATCATGCGGGATGGTTTACAATAAATGCCTTTATGAATATCCGTCAAAATTCCCGAGGAAGCAAGGCGGCCTTTGCCTAAAACAACCCCTTTGAGTTTTTTCATAAGAAAGACTTCCCGTGTATATGTCCAAGATGACCTCGGGTATTATCCACCCGAGGTGAGCTCGGGTCTCTCTCGTCCGAGGTGAGCTCGGGTCTCTCTTGCCCGAGGTGAGCTCGGGTCGTCCGAGGTGAGCTCGGCTTCTATTCATCCGAGCTGGTCTCGGGTACTATTCGCCTGAGATGACCTCGGGTCTGCTTGCCCGAGGTGGGCTTGGCTATTATCTGTCCGAGCTGGCAAACAGATCACATGTAATATTCTTCACCTCTCTTATCACCCGGATAAAAAACATTTGGTCTTCATCCTGCTAAACAACTAAGAGAAGCTGATGTTAATAAATAATGCAAGATATGATACAAATGATGAAATATAGAGATAATTTGCAAATTATGAAAGATATGATAAACAGCAAAACTAGAGAGAAGTAGGCTTAAGTTGCCAAGGGGAACGACTCACCTCCAATACCATGACACCACATCCCTCACCTATCCTGTAAATTTGATGTGCCAGATATAGCACAATGAGATCAAAGTTAGATATAAAGGAAAAGTAGCAAAGATCATAATGGGAAAATAACTAAGTAAAAAGGTGCAGGAATCATGCCACACACAAATCCATCTCTGACATTCAAATGGTCGAGAAGACTCCCGAGGTAGAGAATTATACTTCGAAGCCAGTGCTCTTGACCTATCAATTAACATGGTCAATGATCCTTCACTTCTTATTTGACATGGTAGCATTCAAAATGTTCCCCATTTATTTCATCATCTCTTCCTCCTTCCACTTGGAGATCCCCCATGGTCGATGTCATCCAACTCATGCACTCCTTGCGTGATTTGCGGCAGGCCATGAGCGCCGAGCAGCGGAAGGGAGGACGGGAAAGGAAAGGAGATTACGGGAGGAGATCGGTGTGCTTCGCGAGTTAGAGAGAACTAGAAGGGAGGACAGGGAAAAGGAAGGAGATTACGGGAGGAGGTCGGTGTGCTTCGCGAGTTAGAGAGAACTGTTGCTGGAGGAGGCTTTTTTGTGTGGACGAGATTGGAAATTTTGGGTTAGGAGAGGGATTTAGATTGCTGATTCAGCTACGAATATAGGATTCATCCCTGACTTAGAGACGACTATATACTCGTCCATGAATCCAAGATTGTGAAATAGAGTTCCAACAGTACCTCGGTTCATCATTAACAAAACAAAATCTTTTTATTTTAGTGTAATTCTATAATTTTAGATTCTGCAATAGTTTTTTCCTTCAATCAAGTAGATAAAAATTATAGAGGAGCCCAAGTGCCTCTTAGAATACAGACTCCTTATACACACTAAAGATCATATCACTCAGTAAGTGTAACAATTCAATTCTACAACACATTCATAATATTATGTTGAGGTGAATCACCATTTTACCACATGTAATGGCATATAAATTACAGGGTTGAATACTTCGTAAGTACAACATAGTTTAGGATTTAGAGTTTAGGAGGTTATGCGGGTGCTGCCTGATGAGCTAGCTACCTCAGCGTCCGACAAGCCTTAATTCCTCGATGAGCTTAGTTAGAATTGTCCACCCTCGAAGGTCTGGCCGAATTGCCACCCGGCTGGTGCGACGTCAAAGCTGGTGACCGTCCGTCCGTCGCTGGTCGTCACCTGGAAAGAGAGACTCTGCCCGTCGAGTAACGAGTTGCTCTGCCAGTTTTGGCCCCAGTTGCGTGACATCGCTTGCCACCCGCCCTTGGACCCCTTGATCGACACTGAGTGCACGTCGCCAGCTCCGGCCACGTTCGTGATCAAGACCAAGTTGAAGAAGGAATGACCGTTAACGGTGAACCGTATTCCCCCCTTCTTCACGCAAGGCACCCTGTAGAGAAACGAAAAACAGAGCTTTAGTGATTGAATCCGGCGAGGTAAGTTAAACGGCGAATGGAGCACCTGCGGAAGGAGACGGGGACGATGCCGGCGCGGTACTGCCCAATATGGAGGAAAGCCGGCTGGGCGAGGTCGAAGTGCGGGCGAGGGGGGTTGCACCAGCCACCATTGTCGCTGGGGAGGTCGTAGGTTGGAGGGCAGAAGTTGGTGGCGGTGACTATGATGGAGCCGGGGAGGCACGACTGGGGGTCGTCGGCGCACTGCAACTCGTAGCAGGAGCCGCAGCTGAGCCCGTCGTTGAACAGCGCCGTGCTGAGCGCCGCCGTGTTGGTACCGTAGCCCGTGCTGTAGAGGTTCCCGTACCCGCAAGCGCCTCCTGCACGGCGAGCAATCAATCCAATTAAAGTCAGTAAACCAAGAGTTCACCGGAAAACATTTCTTATAACTGTGGAAACAGAGCTGACCCATGGTGCCTGAGGCGTCGCTGCCGCCGTAGAAGGTGGCGTGGGCGGACTCCCACCCGTAGGAGTCGGCAAAGGCGTAGCCGGATAAGAGAAAGAAGAAGTGGAGAAAGAGGAGAGCGCCGGCGGCGGCCATGGGAGGAGAGAACAGGGGATCGAAGTGAAGACTGGCTGTTGGTTGCTGTGTGGAATTGTGGCGATGAAGGAGGGGCATTTATAGGAATGGTGGCGATGGCCGATGGGCGGCTGCGGGGGACAGAGAAACAAAAACGAGTTTTGGCTGCTGGCCGGAGAGCGACGGCGGGCACATGGAGCGGTGGCAGTTGAAGTACCAACCGCCGGTGTTGGGCGGGGTCCTCCATCCACATGCGCTGCCGTGGACACGTCGTCGTAATCAACAACTTGCTACTGTTTCCGAGAAATGACCGGCAGATCCTTATCAGTCATTGTTCAAAGTATAGACGTCTGTACTTAGATGACAAATTATAATGGGATCGAATTTTGGAATAATGATTATTTAGAGAGTAAAATCTCTCCTATTAGATAAGATTTATCGGTTAGAGTAATTTATTTTTTTTCATCTCGCTACGGGCCGATGACGCGGAACCCTCGAAATGAACAAGTCATCTTATGTCACATGTATCGATGATAATTATCTAATGGTCACTGGTGCAACGGCAAAACATATGACTCATGTGTCTTGCCGTTGCACCAGTATCCATTAGATAATAGTCATATGTCTTGTCGTTGCTGCACCAATATCCATTAGATAATTATCATCGATACATATCACAAATTAATCTAGTGCTCAGAGTTAAATTTCCAACTACGACATAAGATATTTTTCTTTCGTGAAATAAAATATCTAGGACAATAGATGCACTTTTGAATTATTTGATCATCGATGAGCGCTTTGCATAGAATCGATCTAGTAAAAAATTAGTAAAAAATGATTATATTTATTTTAGGTATAGGTTATGTGAATAGAGATAAATTATAGGGTCAGTTTATAGTTGATCGTCAGATGGTAAGGAGTAATAACCATACCGCTCACAAGCACTCCAACAAATCAGTCATGTGACAAAAGGCAATTTGCTTGCCCTCTTGCGTCCCTGTCAATCTGTCCCTACATCAACACGGAAGAGGTAAAACATAGATAACTAGTAACCATTATTACAAATATTTAAAATATAAAAAAGATATATACTCAAATACACTTAATTTCGACTTAAAAACTCAATCTTACATATTTTAATAATTGCACCGCCTGAGAGAACCGTCCGACAAACCAGTCATGAAGAACGCTGATTTTAAATCAGAGTAATAGCATCTAGATAAATCTGTGTATTTGTTTTATTTTTAAATCTATATATACAACACTTGTATATAAAAAAACACATTTATTCTTAGTTTGTCAAAATTATTAAAATTTAATCCAAATCACTTTGATTAGATTCATCTTAAAATTGTTATAATAATTTTACTATTTTATTAAAAATGACCATCTTACTAACTAACTTTTAATTAATTTAGTAAAACTTAACAACTTATTTAGAAACTCATGGAATTGAATTACTTCAAAAATTGAAATTCAATTCTATAGTTTAATATAACTTTTTAATAAGGAATTAGTAGAGAATTTGAATTCAATTCCCTACTAACCCCTCAAACCAATTCAGATCTCTTTAGGTCTGAATTGGTACGAGAATTGGAATTCAATTCCATTAGACAATTAAAATGATCACTTTGCCCTTCTCTTTCTCTCATGTATTCTCTTAAATTTTATGGAAGAAAGGTAAAATAGTAAACTTATAAGAATTCAATTCAATTCTGTTATTTACTAACTCATTCCAAATCAAGAAATTCAATTCAATTATGTTATTTACTAACTTATTCCAAATCAAGAAATTCAATTCACAATGGAATTCAATTCCATCACTTAAAATCTTTCCAAACGGGGTATAAAAGTAAATTATGTTAATATTATTTTTTTTCCTTTTTACACCAAAAATAAGTTTAAAATTTATTAGTAATTTTCAATTATGAATCTAGATTATAAGACTTAGTTGGCGTATTATTTAAATTTTTTCTCATTAATTAATCATTGATCTAGAGTTCAAGGCTCAGCTGCAGTATATTATTGAGAATTTCTCTCATGATCAATAGGTATTACGTTAAGGCTTATAAATACCTTAGATAAATGATATTTATAGGTCTGAAGTACTAGTTTACGTGTATTCGTATATTATATTATACATGTAATATGTGTACGTGATGATTAATAATTAATTAAGTATTAAGATATTATAACTGCTACTAATAGACTAATACAATAGTATAGTAGCTAATTAGTGGCATTATAATATTTTTATGGTGAATTTCATAATATTGTAGTGATTTAGATCAATATATATA